>SNQJ01S0016071.1:82104-107969 GCA_010110895.2 Picea sitchensis
CTTGGGATTCTTTCACCATTTCTTTCAAGTTTTCAAGTTGTAAGATGAGCTCAATCTTGGGGTTTCAAGAGCCCTCCCTTGGAGGAGGAAGGGACCCAAAGTCCCCTTTCTCTTTGGTGTTTTCTTTTCACTAATACAAACCTTTCCATTGGTGACACGAGTCTTGTTTGTTTCGTGTTCTTATGTCCTTATCCACAATAATTTAATTGTTTTTTCCCTTACTATTTAAATTCTTACCTTAGTCGTTTATGTTTATTCGTCTAACCCTTTCCTTTACTGTTGTCTTGCTTAGATAACCCAACTAAGCTTGTAAGCACCTATGTTTTGTTAATTTAGGTGACAAAAGAGGCGCAACAGATTGGCGACTCCACTGGGGAAAGGTATCAATTTCCTACCCCATTTGGGTTATTTTAGCTCTTCTTTTTACTTATTTAACCTGCAGGTGCCATAACCGGCCCAAGCCGACCTGCAAAATATCAAATTCAAAGCTGAGTTGAGAGAATTCCATCTGGAATTTTCTTCACGGTCGTGTGATAGTTGTGCGTGGGTTTATTGGCCCACAGTCACACATCGTGCGCACGTGCACCAAAATCACTGCATTACTCAGCGCCTTCTACACACCTGCGCTCAAAATTATTTTTCGGTTCGTGCATTAGCACTCAGAGCGCCTCTGCCTAGTTTGAAACCCGTGCACCTGTAAAAAGACGTACACATTGTAAGCTTTTTTATGATATGTTGAAGGCCCATAGCCTTCTTAAATTTGATTCCATGCATGTTGTAATCTACACCACACTTACATTCCCTCTCATATAAAGGGATTAGTCAAAACACATAGGCACTTAGGGGATAAAAATCATTATTTTTCCTCTTTTTGCTTTTTATTTCGCCACATGGATGGCTTTCTTTGACTAAAAGTTGGAATCATTCTATATCACATATAAAACTTTCATTGGGACTAGAAATTGGATATCAAATGTTGAGTATGCTCTTCTCTCATGCTCCAAAGCGATCTTGAGAATAAGAAAGAGGTTGAAAGACAATTTCATCTCCCTTAAAAAGATAAAATCTTTAGGAGAGGACAATAGCCCCCTCGGGAATCCTCTTAGTTTATTTTTCAAACACATCTCAAGATTGTAACGGGCCCATACATGCCCACATGCTACAAAGATAGGATAGTGTTGAAATTTACTTTCTTAGATTAAATCACTAGGGAAGTTTAAAGGTTTTGTAACGGGCCCATACATGCCCACATGATCACAATCTAGGATATTTTCAAAGCTTTCTTAGATTAAATCATATTAGGGAGTTAAAGGAATAGTAAAAGACCCACATGTCCACATGCTAGCTTCCTAGGGACTTTTGAATTCTGCAAGGTTGTACCAATGAAATTTAGTAATCAAAGACATGTAAGGACCAAGCAAAGTCCACATGCAGCAAGGTGACACCTAATTCATTAAAAAATTGGCACACTTTCACTAGTTCACACACAAAAGTCACTTCTCACTCACATAGTTTTCATCTTGAAACGTGGAGGTTGAAGTAAGTTTCCTCCAAAGGGATTCCGAAACACCCCACCCTTTTCTTGACGAAACTATCCACTCCCACTTAATTTCAACGAGATTGGCTCACACCCCCAATCTCTCAAACAACCACATCTAATTTTTTTATAAAAACTCACTAAGTTTTCCTCCATGGGAGGTGACAAAAGAAATCTTTTAGTCTAGGTAGTATTTTGTGGATAGGCATCCAAATAACTCCCCATTATCTGGTTCTCACATTTTTAAAACAATAGAAGTTGTCAAATAGGGAACTTTAAATCCTCCAAGTCAAGTGTTCCTAACACCATAAGGTAGGGAGATACCTATGAAGGTTTGAAGGCCGAGGTCCAGTTGTTTTGTGCATCCCCCCTTGAGGCACCCACCTCTTGGACGGGATCTAGCCCATGACCTATTTCTTAGGCCGAAAATCTAAATGTCGCACTTTGACCGAGGTACCTAGTGACCAAATTTTAGGACATCTATCTAGGTGGAAATTGTGGGCTGCAATTGCACCTTGATCAGATTTTGTGTGGCAATTGGGAAATATCACCAGTTCTTTCAGTATATGCCCCCTCTACCCCTCATTATAACTGATTTCTTCATCCTTCACTAGTTTCTCTTCCGGTGGCTTCAGACCCCACTGTCGAGTGCTATTGGAAGGTCCAGTGCTATTTTGAGAGGAAGGGCATTACGTCTTTTAGGACACGATCATTTGTTTTCTTTGTTCCCCCACGCGGACAAAATCCACCTATCCACATATATGCTTATTTATCAAAACACTTTATGTATGATGCCCTTCTGATTACATTTGATTTGGATATATATCGTGTAAAGTTCAAAAAATTTAGCAAAGGCTCTTGTTTATTTATTTCTCTCACCACCATTCGCACACATTCACTCAGCTAGTCGGACATCATAGGGGACCCACAGAACCCCCGTTGTTCTAGACACTTGCTAAATCTCCCTCCTATTCTAAGGGGAGTTACTAGTCTTGCCAACTCATCGGCTCCACCTTCTCACACTCCTATGAGTGCCACTATCTTGGGATCAACTTTGCTTGGTTCCACCTTACTTGGGTCCAATTCCCAAGATCCACCTTACTTGGGTCCAATTCCCAAGATCCACCTTCCTTTAGACAGAAGCAGGGGGGAAACTTCCTCTCAAGGGGGATGTACAAACCCACCTAGTCCCCTCCAAGGGTCAGGTACTCAGAACACTCACACTATGGCCAGAACTAATCCTACGCCACCACCCCATATGCCATATTTATCTTCCCTCAACATACCGGATTTGACTAAACTCACCAATGATCCCATATTGCACAACCCCACATGGCCTGCAATGCCTACCAAACTCTCTTCAGACATCCCCAAGTTTGAAGGAAAAGTAGGAGATGATCCTGCCAACCATATCATGACATTTCACCTATGGTGTTCTTTGAACAACATCATGGATGATTCCATCCGATTGAGGTTATTTCAATGTACACTCATTGGCCCATCTGCCAAATGGTATGTCGAAGAAAAATCTGGGTCCCACGCGACTTTTGAATCCTTGGCCAAAGCATTTTTTACGTTCTTTAAATTACCCATTCGTCATGACAATGGACTTGAACTACTCTCCGATTTCAAACAAACTGCCTCTACACATATTTCTGACCAGATCCATGAATGGCGTCGGAGATGTAACCTCTACAAAGCTGACGCTACCCCCCAATAGTGACTCAATTGGTTCCTCAAATCACTTGTTCCCTCCTTGCCAAATATGTGGTCGCCACCTTCCCCCAGACTGAAGAAGAAGCCATTAGGAAGACCCAACAGTTCGAACTCATCTACACCTAGTCCGGATACCTATACACAGTACTCCCAGACACCCCAAGTCCCGTGCCATTTGGACAAGACAAACCTAGGATGTCTCACTCAGCAGAGGGATTGATTGGTAACACTACACACCACAACCCACCACCTCAACAACCACCCATGTATTGCACACCTCAATATTCGTCGGCATATGGAGGAATCCCTTATTATCCTCCTCCCTGTTATCAACAACCATACCTTACTGCCCTACCTCCACCCATAAGTGGACCCCTGCTGGCACCCCTAAACCACCCTGTTACACATCAAAATTACTCACTTTGATAGTGTCGCAAGTGTCGTCATTACAAAGGTCACAAGTGTTGCATTTTTCTCACAAGGTCGCAAGTGTCGCATGTTGCTCACAAGTGTCACAGGTGTCAAAGAAAGCATGCTGCCATGATGTCTGTGTCATGCCTATAACGACATGAGGAGGACACTTGAAACACCTCAAACATTTGATTTGGAAGAGGAGAAATGAATCAACAGGCTTGCAAACCTTTTTCCATCTGAAAGCACCTCAAAAACTGAGCTTTTGAAGGAGAGCGCTCCCCTACACCTCTTCTTGGAGCGTCGGCGCTCCCCCTTACACTGTCAGGGAGCGTTATAAATATCCCCTAGCCATTTTGAGGGAGCTCTATAGATTTTGGGAGTGTTGGCGCCCCCCTAAATCCTACAAGGGAGCACTACAACGCTCTGATGGTCCTTTTGAGGGAGCACTACCTATTCTGGGCAGTTGTTAAGTTGTTGAGATGAATGGGGGAAGGATCCTTTCATTATTGGAAGGCAGTTGGATTCAAATCCCTAGTCCAGCCATGATCTTAGGGCAGATCCTCAACTGAAGGAGGAAAATCCTCAACTTCCCCAAGGATATCTCAAGTGGTTAGAGCCTCTCCAAGGCTATATAAGCAAGCTTTCTAATGGTGAAAAGGGACTGAAAAAGGAGAATCACACCAAACTTATGATCTCATAAGTGGTGCTGGAACAGAGCTGATGGGGAAGAATTGCTAGCATGAAACCTATGATCTCATAGGAAACACACAGTCATCCAAAGGAGAGTGATCATTGAAGCTGCTGCTATCCAGGTTGTGGATCTTTCAGGCAAGGGTTAGATGAAGGGGACTTGACGAAGCTGTCGCATTCACATCTACAATTGTAAGTACTTCTGTCGTTATTCTCATCAATATGACACGCTTGGCCTGTTTCTTTCTAGTTTGTGTCTAATGTTACATGAACTTATCATTGATAGATAGATCTGTTTTCAAGCTAATATCAATAGAGTAGGAAGTGGTCGTATCTTGTTTGTCTACAGGACTCAGCGAGGAGAAAAGGATTGGAGCTCAACTCGGAGCGTGCAGGGACAAACGTTGATAAAGAGGTACTTTTGTTCTCCTTCTTTCTCATGTGTTAGTTTGAATAGATTTGAAAGGAATTTAGTGTCCACGTTAAGCATTTTCTGTCTTAGAGTTAGGGTCAATCTCTTTGAGGTCATCTACCTGTCCGCGGGGAGATTTTCCTACAACACACCCACCTATAAAACCAAGTGTCGGTACTCCCTCTACCTCGGCCTATACCCTAAGCACTAGTGAAAGCGCCATGCCCTCCTATGTACCTTATGGATCATTGCCTCAACATAATAGGCACTTTCCATTTTCTGCCCCCCCACAACCTATGGCTCCACCACAAGGACCACCACACACTGGGGTTAATTTTGTTCAACCCTCTCCCATTTAGCAATATCAAAATTTTGAACAACTGAACATGGAAAATCCACCCCATCAATCGAACAATACCAGAAAGGAAGGAAAAAAATGGAACAATAATAATCCGAGACCAGGAGGAACCTAGAACCAACCCCAGTAGAACCAGTCTGCCGGGGGCAACCAAAACCAGGGGAATCAAACCCCCCAAGGGGGAAACAACAACAACTGTCAAGGAAGGAATAACAACAATGTTAGGACCACCTTCCCTTGTGCCCTTTGTGGTGATTTTGGTCACTATACTCACCATTTCCCCCAAATCACTGACTTTAAGTGGATGAAAGATTCTGTGAATGGACCACGTCCCTTAGCATCGCCTGCACCTCAGCAGACCTCACAACCATATGTAAAACAACCCCCCATATGTACTACAAAACCCCATCCCACACCAAGGGGTGATAAATAACCAACCAGACATGTAGCCTACCCCACCACAGTTGGGACAGTATCCCAATACGGGCACCTCTGTCGATCGCACTATCCTACTTACCAATGAGGAAGAAGTAGTCATCAGTATAGCACACCCCCTGAATCTGTTCCCACCACCTCGGAAGTAATTCCAGTCACAACTGGACCCCCTCTCATAATTTATCGGCCTAACACTGAAACCCCCCTTCGTATTCCTTGCATCACATTACACAGGAATGTCCACAATCCTCAAGCTAGGGTAGCTCATAATTATAGTTTGGTCAATGACTTGGCACAATCTCTGGCTTGCATGACAGTCTTAGAAGTCCTTCAAAATTTTCCCACCCAACGGAAGTCCTTACTTTCCGCCCTGGGAGCAATCGACCCTGCCGATACCCGACTCATCACATTTGACCTCGACAATGGAGAACCTCACCTCCCCTCTCTTATTTCTTTTCAAATCCCTGTAAAAATTTGGAACATTACAGTTCACCGATGCATCATTGATGAAGGCACATCCACCTGTATCATGTCCAAATCCATATGGTAGAAAATTGGTTCCCCTGAACTCATACCATATACCATTACCTTAAGATCCTACGATGGCAGACCCTCATCCCCTAAAGGACTCTTCCAAAATGTCCCCGTCAAGCTCAGGGGAAAAACCATTTTGATTGACATTGAGGTTATCGATGCCCCTCTTGACTACAATATCTTGTTTGGTCGTAGATACATGTATTCTATGAAGTTCGTCGCCTCTTCTGTGTTCCAAACCATGATGGTTCCCCGTAATGGAAAGATCATTACCATCTATCAAGTATCACATTACGAGCCTAACCCTTCATCCAACATCGATAACATCCTCCCATTTATCCACACTACTTTCGATGCCTATCCACTCATTAATATGGGCCCCATAATCTTCAAAGACCCATCCTTGCTAGGGACATACCATGGAGCACCACCGCTCCTCCATCCCTCAGCACAATTATGTGTCATATCCTCCAATGGAATGACAACTGAAACTAACCTCCCTCCCACCGAGGCCTCTTTCATCCCTAACGTCCCACTAGTCGTAGAACTTATCCCTCAGGAATCCCCTGGAACTAATTCATCTCTACCCGTTCTTTATCTTCCCCAAGGCCAGATCCCAGTTTGCGAAATAGTCCCCCAAGCCATTAACCAAATCCCTTTCTTTTACCCCCCACCAGGTGTACAAGATTTCCAGGTCGCTGCAATGCTTACCCTTCCTAATATGGTGCTGGAAATCCTAGTTTGGTATTTACATCCACCTGAGATGGTTCCTCAACCATCCCTCCCTTCCCAAATAGAAGGAATCCTGATGCATATTCCCATTCTCACTCCCACCATAACCCCTACACCCCCACTCACTAACCCCCCTGCTATAGATGGGGGCAGGCAAAAGAATAAGGAGCCCACAACTCCACTTCCCCCACGCATCCAGCCTCCTTGCATGCTATGCGAGAAAGATGGACACCCCACCAAAAAATGCCCATCTCTCCCCAAGTTACGTAATCTCATCCAACTCCCTCGAGCACCACCATCGCTCGTCGCTTCCTCTAGTATTTCCGCTATCTCATAGAACACAAGTAACAAAGGACTGCGAACCAAATTCACATGAGCCATTTGTTCAGAATATGGCCATTACACACACCATTGTTCAGCGTTACCTCAATTCTGACAGACACTAACAGTATTATGCCAGAGATTTTAGCAAACACCCACCCCAACTCTTGTCACCGACATCCATTATGTCACAACCTCAGTCAACGAACGCATGAGATTTCCTTACTCTCTATGTGAATCACTTGATCATTTCACATATCAATGTCCTATGATCATTGAATACAGGCATCATCAACTGCCCCCTATTCAAAATCATACCCCCCCTCCTCCAACAGACCCGACAAATACCCTTACCCCATCAATTGATATGGTTCATATCTTCCCACCAGAACTTGAGGCACTCCCTTCTCCCCCATGGTTCCTAGATGATTGATATGAGGAGTTACCCCCAAATCCCCCCAATTCTCCAATTCATTTCCCCATGAAAATTCTATGCCCAACTACCATTTTTTACCCACAATATCTAGATATTTGGTTTATGTCGAGCGAACCATTGCAATCCCCCTCCATCAATCCCCCTACATATTTATCAGAAGGAGACAATGCCACAGTGACAGTCATAGAGGTCACTCCTCTCGATCCCCTATATTCATGCCAGTTTCATTGTGATGAAGATATCCTTGAGGAGTTAACTACCCCCTATTGCCCATGGGATGCGCTCCACCACAAAGCGCTCTTTCTTTCATAGGAAGCCTTCATGCCGCCTAACAAACACCCCATATATGCAGTCAAAACCAAAGATTTTCTCCCATCAGGGCATATTGATTAGTTCAATAAACCTATCCTTTCCCCCGACACTTTTGAGGAAGGCAATATGGCCAATATATCCCCAACCATCAAAATAGATATTTCCATCAAATCTAGAATTATCGAGGAAATCACCATTGGTGCTGCATGTTCTCCTGAAGAACTCACTGCCTACAAAGCCCTCTTCTAGGAATACTGGGACATTTTCACCTAGTCATACAAAAATATGTCTGGCCTTGATCCCTCTATTTTCGAACATCACATAGACTCCTAGCCTGATATCACACTTGTCTGCCAAAAACAACAACTACTACACCCATCCAAAGCAATGGCCATCAAAGTCGAGATTGACAAACTACATGCTACAGGGTTCATTTAATCCATAGCCTATACATCATGGGTCTCCAACCCTATACCTGTTAACAAAAAATAGGGCACTATCCGTTTCTGTACGGACTTCCGCGACCTCAATCATGCCTATCCCAAAGACAACTTTCCAACACCTTTCATCGACCAAATAATTGATGATTGCGCAGGTCACGAGGATTTGTCCTTCATGGATGGTTTCTCTGGTTACAACCAAATCCAAATTCACCCCGTCGATCAGTAGAAAACCGCATTCACAAACCCTTGGGGCACCTTTGCATATCGTTCCATGCTATTCATCCTCAAGAATGCCAACGTCACTTTCCAATGGGCCATGATATACGTTTTTCACGATCTGTCCCATATCATCCTCACATACTTAGACAACCTCACCGCTCGATCTAAGAAACACACTCAACATCTCGATGATCTACGAATCATCTTCCACAGGTGTCATTAGTACAATATCAGCTTGAACCCCCTCAACTGCATATTTTGTATCATTGTTGGGTGCCTTCTTGGGTTCATAGTTTCCCAATGTGGCATTACTGTGGACCCCCTCAAAGTCCAAGCCATCACAGAAATTCCACCCCCATGGAATTTATGCCAACTATAGAGCCTTCAAGGCAAAGCCAACTTTTTACGACGCTTTGTCCCAGATTATGCTACTCGCGCACATGGCTTCCTTCATTTACTTCGTCATGACATCCAATTTCAATGGGATAAACATGCCCAAAACTCTTTTGACTATCTCAAAGCAGCTCTCTCCAACACCCCGTTGATTAGTCCACCTGACTATAACTGTGATTATCTCCTCTACATATCAGCCTCAGCCATTTCAGTAGTAGGAGTGCTTGTCCAAATAGGGGATGACGCCCGGGAGAATGTGATTTACTACATTAGTAAAAACATTTCAAGAACACCCTTGAAGTACAATCATGAAGAAAATATAGCCCTCGCAGTTGTCCTCGCAGTCCAGAAAATTTTCCATTACATTCTTCTTTGAACTACCAAAGTCATTGTAGATTCAAACCCCATGCAATACTTGCTCAGTCGTCAACAAATTAACGGTAAATTTGCTCGATGGATCATCATCCTTCAGGAATACAATATCGAATATTCAACACCCAAGAGCAAGAAATCTCTCATCCTCGCCGAGCTTATCATGACTTTTCCCTCTGACACTACCAGTCCATCGATCAATACCAACCTCCCTGATGAACATATTTTTTTTATCCCCTCAGATGACCCTTGGTATGGCGATCTTCTTGTCTATCTCCGAACACAAAAATTCAGAAACCACCTCTCCAGAAATGATCGCCGACGTATTCGTCACCAAGCACCTCACTACCTCCTCATTGGGGACATCTTATATCGGTGAGGATTCGACACCATACTCCGTCGATGCTTAACTATTGACGAGGCTGACAGAGTCTTGAACGACTGCCACAGCGGCACTTGCGGAGGCCATCTCTCAGGGTTGTCCACTGCTCAGAAAATCATCCACACAGGTTACTTATGGCCTACATTATTTCACGACTGCATCCATGCTGTGAAACGATGTGATAAATGTCAACTTTATGCCAACAAATCACGTGCACCACCTGCTCTTCTACACCCAGTCATCACAGCTGGTCCCTTTTGTAAATGGGGCATCAACTTCATGACTTGCAACCCTACATCCAGCAATAGACACAAATACATAGTCGTTGCAGTTGATTACTTTACCAAGTGGGTTGAAGCCATGCTTACCTTCAACAACACCGCTGACACAGTAGCACATTTTTTCTTTAACCACGTCATATCCCACTTTTGAGTACCACTCCAACTAGTCTCTAATCATGGGAAACATTTCGAGAATGAGATTTTCATGGAACTCTCATCCCGGTTAGGCTTCTCCCACGAGTTTTCCTCACCATACTACCCTTAGTCCAACGGACAGGTAGAAGCAGTTAACAAGGTCTTAAAAACTATGTTTCAATGCATGGTTAACAAACATAAAACCAATTGGCATCATATGTTATTTTCTGCACTCTGGGCTTATCGCACAACAGTCAAAACTACCACTGGTTTCAGAACGTTTCATCAAGTCCACGGGGTTGAGGGCACTCTTCCCATCGAGTGATAAATTCCCACCTTACGCACCACTATTGATCTATTACCCGAAACTGCCCCAATAGAGAAGCATTTGTTGACCTTATAATCCCTAGATGAAGATCGTCGATCTTCATTACAAAACAATGAAGCAGCCAAAAAATGATCAAAGGCCACCTTTCATCACCATGTCAACCTTTGCTCATTTAACGAAGGAGACCTCGTCCTCACTTACGATATCTCTCACGATACCCTTGGCCATGGAAAATTTGAGTCCTTATGGCATGGACCGTACATCATCCAACATTGCCTCACTAAAGGTGCATACATCCTGGCCTCCCCCGAAGGCCATCCTCTCAAGGAATCCTTCAACGGGTTGTACTTAAAGAAATTTTACACCTGAGCATAGCTATACTACACTAGGATTTTTATTTTTTTGTACGTCTTTTGTAGAGATTTTAGTCTTCTTTTATCCATACCTCCCATCTAATATATCACTCATGTTATTGACAAATGCCACCTCCATTGGCCTACCACATCGGTTACGCCGACGGAGCTAGCCGCTGGACACATAATCTCACTTCGGCTGCCTGGGCCCTCTATTCGCCTTCACATGACCTTCTCCACACCAGCGACATATGTTTAGGCTCAGCCACCAACAATCAAGCAAAGTACACTGCTATCATTGGTCTCCTTGTTGAGGCCAATCATCGCCATATTCGTCACCTTAGCATCTTATTAGATTCCCAACTTATCGTCCTCCAGCTCAACAATGTATACCGTGTCCATGATCCTGGCCTCTTCCACACATACCTGCAGATTAGATGTTTATCTCGACATTTTGATTCCATTACATTTACACATATCCCAAGACAATTCAATCAAATAGCAGATAGCATGGCTAACATTATACTGCATTAACATATATCACATCAAGACATCTTCAGATACACATAAACCATCAGAAGTCTGTCACAGCATATAGATTAGACATCATCCACTACATAAAAAACAAATCATCAACAACAAACACATCAAACATGTACACAGAGATCCAAAAATGTATATCCATATATATATATATATATCGGTCCACATGTCATAAAGTGTTTACAAAAATAGTACATTGTCCGTAAGCAGGTGAATCACCTCATCCCTACCAAATACAAAAATGGATGTCACAACTATACAAAATGGGATCACTAGCCTATATCAAATACATATATGTAGCTACCAGGACACCTCTAGTGCTCCAGCACTAGGTCCTCCCTCTGGTGGAGGTACCCCACCAGCTCAAGGTCCCTCAGGTCCCAGAGGCAACCGTCCAGTCATTGCAGCTCTGGCTACAGCTTCTCTGCGGATCAAGGTCTGCGATTCTATTGGCAGCCCAATACACTACTCCAGGATCCCCTCATCCTGGATCCGCACCCACATCCTCTTGGGCACTCCTTGTAGAACCGCCTCTAGTCGTCGGCGGAAATCATCAAACTCTCCCCCAGCCTCGTTCGGAGGACCATGTGATGGCCCTGCCCCGGGGTCATCATAACGACGTCTTTGGGCCATTGTATCATCATCACTAGGCCTCGCCCCAACATCCTCTCGATGTCGCCTCTCCCTTGCTTGCAACTCTCCCTAGGGTGGTCTCATAGGCCCCTGGCGGGCTGGCACTCTGATCAGCTCGAACTCTCATCCACGTGGTCCCACATCTACACAAACAAACACATGATAGCATTATCATCCCTACAAATATCAACCATATGCTATACTATCTAAAATCAAATCAACAAAACTAGCAACCAAAACATCATACCTCGACAATCGAATACCTCTCCCAGGGGTAATATCATCTCAGGGTCATCACGGAAATATATCCCACTGTATGGAAACTGCAATATGATCTATGTCATCTGATGCCACACCTGTGTAGCCTTTGCTGTGAAGTAGTGGCCATCCTCCCCATCCCCATGACGAACCAAAATCGTCGACCATTGCTGTAGTCGCGGCTCTCGCGCTCCCGGTGGGTCTAACAAAACTCTCGGGCACAACATCGACACCCTCTCTAGAAAACAAACCACCAGGACAGATCCAAAAGAAAAATCCCTTGAGTCGGCTGCTCGACACCTGGTGAAATGTCCCACCATCTTGGAGTACAACATCAAGCCCCAGGCAAAATTCTCACCCCCTAGTGCATGTTTCATGATTCTCAGCTAGCCACCACTGATACGTTGAATCGCAAGCGACCCATACACTCTCACAACCATTACTTCCATGCAATGATGTACCATGGAATCCATCACGCCAATCCTCACCACTAACCTAGACATGAAATCCTCTCCCGAACAATATGTCCAGGCAAGGGTAGCCAACAACCCCTCTCCAACTACCACCGACTCAACCAGCAGCAGAGTTCCCCGAAAAGGGAGCCCAGTCAAAAAATAGACATCCTCCTCAGTAAAGAATGCCAAGTTCTCCCCACGCACAATAAAACATTGCAACTCCAGACTTCACATCGAGATTAGGAATTGTAGCAGATACTCCTATGCCCTCAATAGTGAGCACTCAAAAAACTTCAGCAGCCCACAGGCCGCCAAAGCACCACGAACTGTCGGCTCCTCATCCCTCATGGCCTCCCTCAGTCCGACCCAATCCCTCTCTCTGCAACGGATCGACATTGTCCTAAATGATCACATACATCCACATATACAATACTTGATCAGCCATAAAAAAAACACCAAAATCTCCCCCCCCCAAAAAGGGGAGATAAGTTTTCTCACGCTCAGCTTTGCCTCAAAGGCGCGGTTGTTTTCCTCACAGGTGCACACACATGCGCACCTATTTACCCCACAGGAATGCATGTATTCATGCCTATTAATCCCATAGGCGCGCACCGAATGTGCGCCGGTTCACTACACAGTTATGCACTCATGTGCAACTGCCAACAACACAGCTGCGAACATATGCGCGATTGTGTTTTAGACAGGCGCGCACCCAATGTGTGCCTATTTTTCCAAATAGCATGCCCCCCCTGCGTAGCTATTCCCATTATAGCTGCGCATTCGTGTGTGGGTTTCCATCGAGTTCCCGCGCATTTGGGGGGCCAAAACCCTAAAAACCCACCGTACGGCCAACTGTACGCTCCTACCCAAAAATTGACACCTAACTACTGTATAGGAGGATGATACCACTAACTTGAATCTCACACCTCTTGGATCGACTTCCTTGCATTCCTGGAATCTTCAAATCTTCTCTACAATCTCCTCTCTAACCACTATAGCAGAAAGTACAAATGAGGTGGCAATGTGGGCCCTACAACTATATATAGGCTCTTTTTGCCAAACTTCCAGACTCAATCCTAGAAGCTCCAAGTGTCCATTTTTCAATCCATCTTCAGCCATGGGATTAGCACCCCATCATCTACATCAAGACAGTCATCGGGCCATTTTTCATCCTTAGCCCCTGGGGAGCCATTTTTCCATACCCCGTTCAGGTACCCATGCTCATGTTCAAAATTATCAAATAAATGCTTATATGTTCGATTATCTTCAGATATTGTTCACGTCAGGTATTTGGTTGTCATGTGTGAAGGTACTTGGTCATCACACACCAGCTCGACCCCTTCAGGTATATAATCAACACTGGCATGTAATCATTCCCTCTGATTCTCAATTGCATCTCCAGTCACACCCTTTGAAATTTGCCTTTAGGGTCCCTATATCCGCCTCTGCAATACTGTCACCTCCACTGCATTTTGGGTACTATCACTCGGTAGCACTCTCCCCCACATGAGTTGTCCCCTCCATAGCCCCCCTTGGCACTTTGACACTCATGTTGTTTTCAACCATTAGGGATGGGAGTCCCGATAGTCTTACATCATGTCACAAATCAGCCACATACTCCTTCTCCTCATTTTTCTAGCCTACCCAACGGACTCCCAGGGAAATTCCTCACAGTTTTATTTTGATTGCACTCCCGTAGTACCATTTACCATCCATTTCATCCATCACCGGTTTTCCCATCTTCATATTTCCCTCCATACATTTCCCTACTATAGAAACTTGCCTATGGGGCCCCAACCCTCCACTTGTTTTTCAACCAACTTGCGCCATCCTCGGGCCAAGCCATCTTACACTGGGGCACCCGTTCCTGTATCTACACTATTATCCCCACTGATTTTTTAATTCTTTTTGTAATTAAGCTGTTGTTTCTTGCATTTTACATAGCTTTTTGTCATCACCTTTGGCGACCTTCTTGGAAAACGCAACCTATGTCGCCCTTGGTTGGGGCATCCCTTATCAACTACTCCTGTTGACATCATCCATAAACTCTGAGTATCCCACAGGCCACCTACCTATGCTCTTTGTGTTTCTTCACTTTGTCCCACCTCTGGCACAACTTATCCCACGTCTCGTTGTCCCCTTGATACTCGACCTAGTTGAACAGTTGCGGCCACTTATACTTTGCATATATCCCCAACCAAGGGCAGTTTTGAGTCTCCACACATCTTGAATTCGTCCATGTACCTCCGCAATTCCTGATCTCACCTAGTGTATTTCATGAAGCCCTTTGCTTCTTGGATTCGTGTCTCCCTTTTTGTCAACATCAACACAGTTTCCAAAAGGGAGACAGTATCTTGACTCTCATTACCTTTACAATGAGGAGTCTCGGACGACACAGGGAGAACCATCATTTCTCTATGTTGTCATTACCACCATAACATTTGAATTAAACACTTTCTCATGTTACGGTGGGTCTTACTTTGCAACTATTTCAGTTGTTTTTTATATTTGCCGAAGACCTCTTAACATTGTTGGGCTATCAATGCCCACAAAATCTGTGAGACCTCTTATAGATATCATTGCCTACTGTTCAGAGTGTTGTTACTCATCAGAATTGTTCTCTGCCTTTATCAAAACCTCCCCCCAGGGCGCTACAATTGTCTACATCAACACATAGTTTCAGTTACTGTACAACACCCTTTTTTGAGTTACATGACATGAGCATGGGGCATGCTCGCCTCATTTGTACACAATTTATTTTCCACACCTTGCAAAAGTTTGGGTCCTACAGATTCCCTTCTCCCTCCAACGGGTCACTCTTGATACTCTCACTATCATTATTTCTTACAACGGTACTCTCAGTAGAAGAAACATTGATGAATTTCAGCTATCTGTATGCTCCTAACCTCATCCATTAGGGGGCATCTATTATCACTGAAATTTTGTTCGAAAATGGTTACAGGAATCCAGCATCTTCAAATAGCTATTAGTTCACCCATGGACCAAAATTAATGAAAAAACATTTCCAAAAGGTCCAAAACTATCCAACCAGTTATAAAATCAGTATGGGCTATGACTATATAGGGCGCGCAAGCACATGCACCATCAAGAAACGCAGGAAAAGCGCACATGCGCACGATGCACGACTATGGATGCTAAAAGCCGCACACACCTAAGAACAACACATTTATGATGTTGGACGACCTCCCACCCAATTCTGGTTCAGCTTCCAAGTCGATTTGACATCCAAATCTCATTTGGATCTAGCTGGGTGGCTGGTCAAAGACCTAAAGTTTCCCTAAACAACCCCTTTTCACACTAAAAGCTGGTTGCACAATACCTCAAAATGGTGTTATAAAACAAGGCCATGGGTGCACTACATATTCAAGGAATTCATTTGCAAGGTTATGTTGCTTCTATTCTCTTGGGGAAACCTCTTTTCTCATCAAGAGCATACTAGCACCATTCCATTTGGGCAATCCACATCACCTTTTGAGTGGGTTATCTTGGGATTCTTTCACCATTTCTTTCAAGTTTTCAAGTTGTAAGAAGAGCTCGATCTTGGGGGTCCAAGAGCCCTCCCTTGGAGGAAGAAGGGACCCAAAGTCCCCTTTCTCTCTGGTGTTTTCTTTTCACTAGTACAATCCTTTCCATTGGTCACATAAATCTTGCTTGTTTCTTTTTCTTATGTCCTTATGCACAATAGTTTAATTGTTTTTTCCCTTCCTAGTTTAATTCTTAGCTTAGTCTTTTATGTTTATTCTTCTAACTTTTTCCTTTACTGCTGTCTTTGTTAGCTAACCCAAATAAGCTTGTAAGCACCTATGTTTTTCTCATTTAGGTGACAAAAGAGGTGCAACACTTGAGAAGTGTGAACTTCAATCAGGAAAGAGGAAAACTCCTTCTTTTTCAAAACAAATCTTGAAACAGAGACATGCGTTGTTGCATTAACAGCCTGCATATGCATGTGGGTTGTTTACTGAGCATAACACGTATGTACATAGTTTTACTCAATATAGGGCTCGTACACCTTGTAAATGTGTTGAACTTGCACATAATATATCTAGCTAGAAAATACTACACACATTTGCAGAGAGAAATTGAGAAAGAAGAAGCAAGATAGAAAGAATGGAAGAATTCTCATTAACCATATTCCACACTCAAAGAGTGAATAATTTACAATAGATATAGGATACATGACTAACTAATGAGCCATAGTGGTGGTCTAGATTGATCTGGACACACACCAACAGTTACAAGAGTAAATTGCCACCTAGTCTAGTCTCTTAGGTAGTTACGGTAGTGAACTGCCACCTAGCTGAGTTAACTAGTCAACTAGTCTTCAGTTAACTGACTAAACAAAGAATAGTGAGTTGATGATGATCCCAATGTTGCATGGTGACAAAACCAATGCAACATCTAAACTCAACTCAACTAGTCAAACTGAAGTGTCAACTGAAAGAGAATATTCTCCAAGTGGAATATTCTCCCATAAAATATAANACCAACATAATCATCCACAATAACACATAAATAATATGAGAAAAACAACTGAAATAGCACATTGATTCAGAAAGCAATGTTCACAGGCCTCTTTGAGGGGGCAACCTCCAGTCGAGCAGCGCTCTATTACAATAATATTCAAGCTTGGGTTTTCATACCCTCGACCCTTATTTATACTAAATATGTCTATTAAGAGAAGCATATAGCGGAAGATCCTTCTAGAAGCGGAAGCTTCTATTAGGTCTTCTTACATCCTCCTTATTCTATTTTATTGAAAGGCCTTATTAATATTGACCTTTATTACATCCGATTACATTGATCTACCTATGTGCGGGTTAGGACCTTAACAAAAGGTCAAAATTAGACTTGGTTGAGTGTATTTAAGAGTATATGATGACTATTAATCAAATACATTATTAAATATCATCCATGAGTGCAGGTGGAACTTGATTTGATCAATACAAATATTCTAGGAATCAAATCCTAAAATGTAGGAATATGACTAGATTTGGAAATCTGGATTTTCCTATTTTAGTCACCTTCTTCGGAGATAGATCCTGATCATATGGAAGAGTATTTTTTGAAAATAAAGGAGTTATTTCATAATACCATACTTCTCTTCAATAAAATCTCTCATTTTCCCAAGATCTATTTTGATTTTTGAAATATAGGTCAATCTTTGAGCCCCATATTTCCAGAAATTAAATACTCTGTTTTTCCTGTTTTAGTCACTGTCTTTTGGGGTAGATTCTGATGATATGGAAGATTATTTCTAGAAACAAAAGGGGGTATTTCATAAGCACTGGTGGCTCTACAATAACCTCTCTCGGTTTCCCAAGATCTTTTTTTATGTGTGAAATATAGGTGAATCTTGGAGAAGAATATTTCTAGAAATTCTAAATTCTATTTTTCTTGCCACATCACAAATTCGAATTTGTGATAGATATCTTCCACAAAGTAAAGATAGGAGAAGTGTTTATCAAATATATCTTTTGAGGATCTCAAATAAGTTTGTAAAGGCTATATAAGCTTGTTGATTTCATATTGTAAGAGGGGGGGGAAACAGTCTGAGGATTGTGGTTCTATTCCTGAAGACTTGTACATTTCATCCTTTGGAAATGTCCATGAATATATCTTGACATCGAGCTTCTTTCACTTTGTTTGTTCAATTTTCATCTCCTTTATTTCCAAGTTTATGTATACTCAATAAAATAAGGCTGACATCCCATCTCTTCGTTGGTATATTATGTAAATGTGTTGACCTGCATAGAATAGATCTAGCTAAACAATGATACACACATTTGCAGAGAGAATTGGAAAAATAAGAAGAAGGAGATAAAGAATGGAAATAATTCTCATTAACCGTTGTGAATAATGAATAATTTACACATGATATACTCTGTATAAATCAATGATTTCTACTTGAGGTGAATCAATTCACCATAGTGGTGGTCTAGAGTGATCTAGACACACACCAGCAGTTATGGAAGTGAGCTTCCACCTATTCTAGTCTCTCAGGCAGTTACGGGAGTGAACTGCCACGTAGTTGAGTTAACTAGTCAACTAGTCTTCAATTAACTCACTGAACATAAAGTAGTGAGGAGTTAACTCAAGGAATCAAGGATAATGTGTCATTTCAGTGATGATACCAAGGCAAGGTCGAATTAGCATGGTGAGGATCCCAATGTTGCATGGTGATGATCCCAATGCAACATCTAAACTCAACTCAACTAGTCAAACTAAAGTGTGAACTAAAAGAGAGTATTCTCTAGTTGGAATATTCTCTCCTAAAATATAGGAGACTGGATAATGACTAATTATGACTAATAAAAAAATAAAAACGTTAGGAAAAATAAATCCTAGGTGTGTGTGAAGTAACTCCAACACCCCCCTTGAACATCACTATGGTGAAAATAAAGATTAGGTCCCGGGAACGAGGCCATGTTAGGTACCCAAGTACAAAAGATACAATGAAAATAAATTTAGGAAAGAGGGAAAACCTCATGGGAAAACCCCCCCCTCAAGGTACAATGTATGTAAAAATAAGAACTACAGTTGCTAGGCAACTGTGTTTTTCACTCCAAGACGTCCTCCCAGAGAATGGAATTTCTGCTCAGTGAAGGTCTTGGTGAAAATGTCTGCCGTCTATTTTGCTGAAGGACAGAACTGTAAGTCGATGATCCTCTCATGTACTAAGTCCTGGATGTAGTGCATGTGGATCTCTATGTTCTTCGTCCGATGCCTATGAACTGGATCTCTGCAGAACTTCAGAGTGCTCTGGTTGTCACACCAAATGATGATCGATCGATGAAACTGAATGCCCAACTTAGTGAGAAAATGTTGTAGCCACATAGCCTGAATGGTTATGTTAACTACCCCTCTGTACTCTTCCTCGATTGAAGATAGAGCAATGGCAGCTTACTTATTACTCGACCAACAGATAGGCCCAGAACCAATACTGAGTGAGTAACCAGATGTGGAATTGCGATCAATGTTATCGCTAGCCCAGTCTGAATCAGTAAAACCAATGAGATCTAATGTAGAGTTTGTTGTATAATGAATCCCAAAGGTGATGGTGCCCTGTACGTATATAAGGATACACTTTGTAGCTTTCCAATGTAGCTCATGTGGCTCCTGCATGAACCTGGAAACTGTGCCAATTGCATATGAGAGGTTTGGTCTGGAGTGTGTGACATACAACAGGCTCCCCACTAACGTTATGTACAGTGTGCTGTCAACCAATGGAGTCTCCCCGCCATGCTCAAGTTTGACTCATGATAGGAAAGGAGTCGGAGCATACTTGCAGTCTGTCATGTGAAATATCTCAAGGAGATCTCGTGCATACTTGGCTTGAGACAGTTTGATGCCTGATGCATCCTGAATGATCTCAAGTCCAAGGAAGAAGTATAGTGAACCCATGTCTGTCATCAAAAAACTATCATAAAGAATCCTCTTGACTACAACAATCGTTGATGTCAAGCAACCAGTGATCAACAAATCATCGACATACAGAACTAAAAGTAGAAGTGAATCAACCGTCCTAAGCATGTATACATTCAGGTCTGATTTACAACATACAAAGTTCTGTGACAAAAGGTAGGAGTCCATCTTGGCATACCATGCCCTCGTAGCCTAATTGATGCCATAAAGTGACTTCTTCAGTTGACAGACCAAATATGAGTCCTGCATAAATCCTTGGGGCTACTCCATGTAGATCTCCTCAGAGAGATCACCGTGAATAATGCATTCTTCACGTCCATCTGATGTCTAGTAGACCATCAACTAATGTGTTCTTGCTAAGTTGTTTCATGTATATGAAATTCAAATGTCTAAAACTTTTATGCCATATCCTACTACTTTCATTAGCATGAGTAAGCAGTAAAGCATAATCAGGTTCAATGAATTCAGAAAATGTAAACAGGGCCGACCTGGCCAATTTGTTACAAAAAATCAAAATTTTCCTTAATTAAATGAATTTGCATATAAAAACTCATCCAAGGGTGAAGTGATGCCCCTCTATGGTGAATTTGAGCCTCCAGTGTGGAACATTGAGCAAGGGAGATGCAACGTTAAGCCTCCAAAGACCTAAAATATTTCCCACATGTGCCAATTGTCTCATAAATGACCTCTAAAGATGAAACCCTAGCTTTGGATGATGTCTATGGATATCATAGTGACATCTAGGGCCCCAAAAGGTGGATGTACAAGTGGGAGGGACATGAAACCTTGGATCTAGGTATGCCAAAGTGCCTCCAAGGAAACATCCTTCTTTCTGTTGGTGCAAGTCTTCAATCTTTATCTTTCCCCCTGGATGGGGTCTTCAACATCCATCAGTGGGATTTGATCTCTATGAACATCTGAGCTAATCATTCCCTCATGCGCACCTATCCACCGAGAAAGGTCCTTTAGAGGCAAGAAGTATGCCCTCCAATGGTTCATAAGTCACAAGGATCATATTATGTAAATCACATCTAATAATTAAATCACCTGAACATATGCATCAAACCCCCCTAACCCCAAACAAATTCCCAAAGACGTTATGCAATTTGACAAGTTTAGGTTTGGAGAGAGTCTCAAGGCATTATATTGGAAAAATCCCCCTTAATTCTAGGTGTTTCCTAGGTGCAGTCTGGTCCAAGTCATGCAAGTGTATGAGGTGGAATGGGGTAAACCTTTGGGCATGGGGTGCATGTGATAACAAAGAAATGTAGAGTCTTACATGTGGGCACCTTTGTGGAGGGTGAGTTGCACCTTTTCATGTATGCAATTGTTTCCAAACACATTCATTTCTATTTGTTCTTAGCTTTATTTCTTTTGCTCTTTGCTCTTATGCCACAAGGGAATAGTTGAGGGCCACTGTCTTCGCATGATGACTAGAGGTGACAGTGTCATCCAAAAACGATTTCACATAAATGAGAAGGCTGGCTCGCGATAAGGACCCCTTTCTCTTGGCTACACAACCAAGAGCCACTACCCTGACTTGGTGACCTTATACGTGGTAATTTAATACCACTGCATGTTCATAGTCATAATAGGCCAACTTGTGATGAGATCTCCTATCCATGAACTAATAGCTTGAGTGTTCATGTTTGTCTTGTTGGTCCCCTTTTCTTATTGACAATATTTTCACTGATTTCTCGGGGATCCCTGGGTGAAGGATCTCTAAGGTTTTCAAATGGATTTGAACTCTTGCAAGCTACTTTTACCCTATGGGCCTTTATCCACTTCTTCCCATGAGGTAAGTGTTATCACTGAAAAATCGTTCGCGACATTGCACACAATGGTTGAAGAAATAAATAAATTCCAACAATAATTAGTACACCTACAACATCAAAATCCATCAAAAAGGCACAAAAATATACACTTGGTTCAAAAATTATAGTGCGCAAATTCACCAAAGGAAGTGCGTGCACTATATGCAGAATGTATGGGCCAACACATCCCTAATAATGCACTGTGCACAAGATGCGTGATTGTCTATGAGAAAATCCACTCACTTCTCATGAACGACACATTTATGAATCTCGTCGGCCTCTCAACCACTTCCAGTTCGACCCCCAACACAATTTTTCACTCAGATCTGAGCGAAATCTAGCTTGGAAGCTGGTCAAGGGCCAGGAAGTTCCCTAAAAGGCCCCTTGTTCACACTATGTACCAGTTGTATATTGGCATGAATGGACACTATAAATATGTGCCATGGGTGTGTTAGAAAATAAGAACTTCAAGGTATTGTTATGCTGCAAGAATTATTCTTGGAGAATCCTCTTTTCTCCTGGAATCATTCAAGAACTATAGAAAGGGCCATTCCACTCACCTCTTGAGAGGATTGGCATTGTATATATTCACCATTGTTGTTGATTAAGGTTAGTTGTCATTGATGTCAACCCTTGAAGAAAGTCCGGTAGCACAAAGGTTTGGGTAATGGACCCAAGTTTGTTTGATGAAAAGATGTTATTATCTTGTCATGGTTGATAAGAAGTACAAATGGATGAACTCCAAAGTGGTCCCCTTATGATGAAATCCCTCATGGGAAGACGCTTTGTGGATTGAGTTATCCTAGAAGTATGGTTAGAGAACCCATGCTTAATTATGGAATAATGAGATGAAGGTCAGTGAATTTGTCAGTGAAACTATCATATATGGATAGTTCTTTTCATTCCATTTCCGGTGGTATGTGGAACGTCACATGGCCATGTAAAGTTAGAGGACCCTCATGAGTCATCTAGAAGCCCCAAAAAATCAAAGTGTTTGCAAAAGAAATTATTTAAATAATAAAGTTAATGGAGAACTGCCTAAAATAAGGAAAGTGGAATGCTACATGAATGTATAAATAAGAGGCAAGGCTCTCTCATTTAATTACACTTGAACACATTGAATATCTTTTATTGTATGAGGCTTATTGCAAGTACTCATTGATACATATGAAGTTGTGAAAGTATGAAGTAGTACAAAGGGTTGACGATGAAACTCTTCGAATTACAACAAATACTAACAAACCCTATTTTCTGAGGCGTACGCGTGCTGACAGTGTATTAGGTTGTGTACATACTGAGGCGTATGTGGGCTGGAAGTGTATTAGGGTACGTACATGTTGGTAAAGCCATGGAAACTTGAGAAGATGAAGATGCAGAGGTTCTAGATTCTGAGATTAAGCTCCCAGGAAGGTCTACAGTGCTCAGATACATCAAATATATCCATTGGTTCAAAAGGTATGTCTTATTTCTATGAATAGTTAGATTTTGATGTATGCATGAGAAATGGTTATGGAGATTTGAGAATTATCCCTAGAGAGACTAGTGGTTGCATGGGAAATTCTGTATAAGTCATATCTGCATAAATATAGTGTTGGTATATTTATCATTGATACTTCTTGTTGAGGCACATCTTGTATTTCTTGGCATATGGCTAAAGGGTTTTTGTGGTACATGGTTGAGAGCTTGTATTTGTGAATTGGTTGATGTATTGAGAGGCTGAATATCAGAAAGGTTTTGATGACTAGATCATGTGAGGGTCATTATAATTGTTCATGATTACACACACCTATATGTCACATGACTAGAGAGAGAGATATATTCTTTGAGTAAGGGTTATGTACGAGGATGCATTCATAGGGTACAGTTACAGTTTGGATATAGTGACATGTTACAGATCTATGTGAAAAAGTTACCGAGGGTCAGAAGTTTTCAAGAGAAATAAAACCCTAGTTTTCAGAAGGCATACATAGGTTGGATAATAGTTTGATCAAATACATACACAAGATGCATAACATATAGGGTGTGTACATACGCATGCTGCAACGCTATAGGTCACATACATGTTGTATTTTGTTGAAACATGTTCAGTTCAGGTACAAATTGATTATAGGGCAGTTGTACAGGTTGGATACAAGTCAGTGGTACAGATTGATAAAGTTGTGCAGTGGTGTATCTCACAGTGATAGTGTAATAGTGGTTCCATCATTCTATTTCTACTTCAGGGTTGTTGGATGGGGTAAGGACAGGTGGTTTTACCCACCTTCCGGTTGTAGCAAGAGAACATAGGGGGTTGTAGCCTCCTTCTGGTTGTAGTAAGAGAATTAGGGAGTTGGAGCTTCCCTCAAGTCTTAGCTTGAGAAACTAGGGGGTTGGAGACTCATTCCAGTTGCAGCTGGAAAACAAAGGAAGTTGGTGCTTCCAATGAATGTAATTCTTCAAGACATATAAGAAAAATCATTCTGTGGTTTTCTCCCGCTTTAGGTTTCCACATAAAACACTGGTATACTGTGTATGTGTATGATTGTTCATTTATTATTTACTCTACAATTATTGGATGATAATGCTACATTGATATAACACTTGGATTATATGGTTGAAAATGATTAGATTGCTCTATTAGTGATTCACCCCCCCTCTCAGTAATCCAACAATAGTTATCGGAGCCAATTCCTTCAGAAATCAATTTAACCACTGAAAGGTAGATCATGGAGAAAAACAACTTGTATAAAAATGGAATACCACAATTTGATGGACAAAAGTATGCATCTTGGAGCATAAGGATGAAGACATATATACAGGCATAGGGATTTGAAATTTGGCAATCAATTGTAGATGGATATACAGTACCAACAGTTCTTCCAACAAATGAGAAAGCAATGAAACTCGGTCAGAATAATTCCAAAGCCACAGATGCACTTCCGAATGGTCTTGGTGAAACAGTATTCACCAAAGTTGCACATTTTAAATCTGCTAAAGAGATTTGGGACAAACTTCAAAATATTAATGAAGGAGTTTCAAAAGTCAAAGCAACAAATCGTCAAACTTATAGAGGTCAGTTTGAACAAATAAAGATGAAGGAAGATGAAAATATTGCAGCGTACTTCTTACGAGTTGATGAAATAGTAAATGAAATCATGGGATTGGGAGAATAAATTCAAGAATCTGTAATTGTTCAAAAGGTACTAAGATCTATTCCTATGATATTGGACCCTAAGATATCAACACTAGAATAAAGAGAAGATCTAAACTCAATAAGCATGGATGAACTACATGGAATCTTCACATCATATGAAATGAGAACTGAACAGGAAAATCCAGATGTAAAAGAAGCATCTTTCAAAGCATCCAAAACATAAGAGAAAAAGGGAAAGCAACAAGAAAAATAACATAGCAGCAATAGTGACGTCTCGAAAGATGATGAAGCAGTGGCCAACTTTGTCAAAATGCTGAACAAGTGAATCGACGATAGGTATAGACGTAAGCTTCCTTTAATTTGTTTTAATTGTGATGGTATTGGTCATTTTGCTAACAAATGTCCTCATAAGAAAAAGAGAAATGGTGAAGGTTACTCAAAAAGAAAACAAACATATAAAGAAAAAGGAACCACAAGAAATTTTTCAGGAAAAGCTTGTGAACCAAACAAGACATGTAATGTCCCCACTTTGGGACATCATCACAGGGCAGAGATTTATGATGACCAGAGTAGCCAAATGGGTGCTAGAGCAAGTACAGGGGTATTTGAGAGGCATTTTGGGGTCCATATTGCATTGATCATCATATTCCATCATTATGATCCATTCCGCACAGGTTGGCTTTGGTTTCGTTGCATTCCGACGATTTCCATGATTTTGACTATTTTGAGCTATAAGTCAATGGAATTCACTGAAGAGGTCATTTTGGGCACATTACTTGGAGG
>SNQJ01S0016072.1:0-22598 GCA_010110895.2 Picea sitchensis
TCCGTTATCAAACTTTTGTATGTGATATTATCATTGTAGTTCATTTTGTGCTCAGTTATTTGTAAGTTTTTTATCATTAAAGTGTATTTGGTTAGATAAGTATTTCACATGTAATTTGCAAACAATCAAGAGATCATTATTATTTTGAAGATCAAGTAGATGTTTATATGTATTTAAAAACCAATCAACATCTAAATATGTTTTGGACCAAAACTATTTGAAAATTTAATCTGAAATTCAAACAAGTGAAGAAGAAAATAATTAAATATACGTGGTAAAATTCCCAAGGATCATATGGATATAAGTCTAAAGTCGGTATAATTTTATTGAAGTTCAATGGGTGGCCTGCTTGGATCCTTTTATTCATATAGAATCCCAACATCTCCTCTTTTGTTGGATATAATCTAAAGCCTATAAGGGTCATTAACTCTCCCTACAAAGATCCATTTATGCATATTTTTCAAGCATGGCCATATGATCTACTCTAAACAACTGATCATACAAATTTCCTCACAAAGAAGTGCCACTAGATAAGTTAGAATTTTTTTACATATACACAGGTTTTTGTATGTAAGTGTGTCTAGTTAAGGGCGTCTGTGCAACAGGCTGGTGCAATGAAAAGGGGAAGGATAAGGGTGGTGGTGCAACAGGGCGGTGGAGAGAGGTGCGGTAAAAAGGATAAGGGTGGCGGTCCAACAGGGCGACACAAATTAAAGGGGAAAGATAAGGGTAGTAGTACAACAAGGAGGTGGAGGGAGGTGTGGTAAAAAGGATAAGGGTAGAAATGCAACAAAGAGATGGAGGGAGGTCAAGTACATGACAAAAATAGGAAAATATATGCCACATTATTCCATATTATTCTAACTAATTACACTAACACATGGAAGGATTCTATAGGTCCTCAAAAGACGATGAAAATTGGGCGAGGAACCTCCCCTTATAAAAATCCTTCGGTGTAATTATCTTTTTTTTTACCTGCTCACTCTCTCACCCAAATATTACTTGATAAATTTTATTTTTGGGACCTACCCGTTCTCTCACCCAATTATTACTTGATAATTTTTGTGCATGAAATATATTGGATCAATATAATTAAAGTAATAAAGTCAATGTTGGAGAAGGAGGAGGTGAAGGTGGTGGATCTTCAGATTCCCCTTCACCATGCTCATCATCGTCTTCTTCTGAGGTAAGTGAACATTCTTCTCATCAAAATAAGTCCTCTAAGAAGTCTAATTGTAATGTGCCTTTCTTGAAATTGGATGTCAAGTTTAAATTGCCGATCTATGATGGAGAATTGAATGTTGAGAAATTAGACAACTGGATTAAGAAAATAGAGGTATATTGCATATTTCAAAATTTTGTGGACAAAGCTACAAGGATACAACTAGCTTCTCTTCTACTAAGTGGCACAACCTTAATATTGTGGGAGAGTAAGATGCAAGTTGATCGTGTTCAAAAGGGTAAAGTAATATATTCTTGGGATAACTTTACTAAGGCTATAAGAAAACAATTATATCCACTAGGTTATACACAAATGACAATAATAGAATGGAAGCATTTAAGGCAGGGTAAAGGCCAAAATTTTCAAGAATATACACAAGAATTAAAAAAGAAGGCATTATCCTTAGGGATTCCATTGTATACCCATGAAACTCTTATAAAGTATATTGGTTGCATGCACTCATATCTTCATCACACTATTTTAATGTTTAACCTACTAACATTGATAAAGTTTTAGTACAAGCTACACATCTCGAGGCTAGTAAGGGTAAGAATGAGATTGAAGATAAGAATCCATACACGTTTGAAAACAAACTGAAAGGTAAATGGAAGAGTAAGAAATCAACTACAATAAAGCAAGCTGAGGGAAGAACTACATGTTCCCACTATAAGAGAAGGGACATGAGGGTGTTGGAAATTGCATCCAGAATTATGACCAAAGAATTTTGAGGATAAATGGAAGCAAAAGACCATTGCATCAATTCATTAGGATGTAGGGTCAAATTTCGGGGATGAATCTAATATCATGGAAATAGGAAGCAAAGCTATATCAACTATCAATTGAAATTATTCAATTCAATATGCTAAATTGGAAAGTGATACTGATCAAAAGAAAATAAGCGAGATTTTTCATGTCAGAGTTATAGTCAAGCATAGAAAAGTAGATATTTTATTTGACAGTGGATCACAAGTTAACTTAATATCTGAAGAAATTGTTAAGAGGATGGGTTCGAATAAGACACCTCATAAAAATCCTTATCCATTAGGATGGGTGTGTGAAGATGCTAAGTTGTAGGTGACAAAAGAGTGTAAGATCAGATTTGTAATTATAGTTAAGTTCTTTGACAAGATTGAGTTACATGTTATGCCTCTTGACATTTGTGGAATTGTCTTGGGTATTCCATATCTATTTGACAAGAATGCCATATTCTATCATAAAGAGAATAAATATCATATTTTCAAGGCTAGGGTTGAATTTATCATCAAATCTCATCGTATCAAGAATAATTTTTCTTTAGTGTGCATAGGGAAAATGAAGAGACTCGTGAGCGCAATTAAATATTTTGTTATAATGATAGTGAAGCAAAAATAAGAAGATATAAAAAATGCTTTATCAGGTTGTGATCGGGATCATAAATAGGAGTTGGCCAAAATCACATCTAACTATGATGAGTTATTTCAGGAACTTGTTGGGTTTCCTCCTAAGAGGGAGGTTGAACACGAAATATATTTGCAACAAGGTGCTTCTCTTCCAAATATTGGAATGTATAGGTCATCAATGATCGAGAATGCATAAATAAAGAAGTAAGTTTAGGAGTTTCTCAGTAAAGGAATTAGCAGGTCAATTTCATCTCCGTGTGTTTCTCCTATTTTATTATTTCAAAAGAAAGATAACACGTGGAGGATGTGTATTGACTTTCGATCCTTGCACAAGATTACAGTAAAAAACCGTTATCGTCTTCCCAGAATTGATGAATTATTGGATAAATTAAAGAATGTTGTTTATTTCACTAAGATTTACTTGAGAAGTGGTTATCATTAGATAAAAATTACAGAAGGTGGCATATGGAAAACTACTTTCAAGACCAATAAAGGATTGTTCGAATGGTTAGTTATGCCATTTGGGTTATGAAATGCACCAAAAACATTTATGATGGTAATGAATGATGTGTTCATACCTTACATAGATTATTTTGTTATTATCTATTTATATGATATATTGATCTTTAGTCAAAGATGGGAAGATCATATGATGCATGTCAAGGAAGTCTTTGAAATATTTAAGAAGGAGAATCTATATATCAAAATGTCTAAATGTGAATTTGGAAAAATTTCTCTCGTATATTTGGGTTACATTGTAGGGAATGGCCAACTAAAAATAGATCCCGCAAAAGTAGAAGTCCTTGTGAAATGGCCCAAGCCAACTAATCCCACAAAAGTCCGAAGCTTCTTAGGAGTAGTACAATACTTGAGGAAATTCATTGCTAATTTCTCATACATAGCAACTCATCTACATGCATTAACAAGTGTTAAACAAATCTTTCAATGGGGATGAAAGCAGTAGAAAGCATTCGAGACATTGAAGGAAAAGACAAGAACAACACCAGTTTTGGCTCTGCCATATTTACAACATCCATTTAAGATTCAAACCTATGCAAGTGGATATGCCATGGGAGTAGTCTTTATGCAATGAGGAAAATGTATATGTTATCATTCTGAGACTTTCGCTCAAGTTGTGATTAACTATCCAATATATGATAAGGAATTGCATGCATTGGTACAATATGTAGAGAAATGGAATCATTACTTAATGGAAAAGGATACTATAATTCATATAGATCATCGACCATTACAGTATTTGCAGTTATAGACCAAGCTACAACAATCACGACACTTCCAGTGGATGGGTTTCTTACAACATTTTCATTATCATATTTTCATTATAATATTTTGTACACGGTAAGGTTGAAGATTCAACCTTAGATGATATTACATTGTCTACCATTGAATTAAAAAAGAATGATCCACATAGGGTGGTAGAAAACCATTTGGCCCAATTTAATATGAAAAAATATTTCCTTGAAGATTCACCTTTTTATGAGGTTTTCATAAGAGCCAGATCATATGATGAAGTTATATCTAGGTTTCAAAATCTTCCTGAAAAGAAACAATCAAGTTTTCTTAATTTCCAAAAGCACAGAAGGAGAGGTTTACCCAATATTTTGCAATTAGAACAAAGTCCTATTCATAATGGTAATCCAACTTCACATGTGAAACCATCATCAAATCCCAAGCAACATCATCCGCCTGAGGTCAAAATGAAAGAAGTTGAAAAAACGCCAGAGATATTGTCCTAGGAAACAACAATTATAGGATCAACCTTACCAGGTAAGACCCTTGAAGAAACATTTGCATTGTTTCAAGATTTCATGATGCATGGACATACTCTTCTTCAGTTGACTTCAAACACTAAAACTCTTGTAAAAGAGTCACAACTCAAGGGGAATCTACTGCACTTGCAATTCCCATCCCATCTTTAACTCCCCTAGCAAGAAGTTCTGAGATGCCTGGTTCAGAGGTAATAAATGAAGATGATTTGAAACCCATTGAACCAGAAGAAATTCCTTCATCGGATTTCTTCTTCAACAAGAAAAGGAAATCTATTGTACGAAGAGAAGTTCAAAAAAAGGAGGAGTAATTACTAGAAGGAAAAAAAATGATATTTGATGGACAGGATCAGAGTGATCCTAAATTCACAAAACAGGTAGCAGAATCCCTAGGGGCATTTGCAACAACTAACTTATGGTAAGTAGATAAATTGAGAGAGAAACTTGACTAGATTTTTTTTATAATTGAGCAGTTGCAAAATGGTTTGAGACAAGCAGAGGTTGTTTTCAGGGAGAAAGTCAATTCTGAACTAACTCAGGTCAAACAAGGTTTGGAGTAGCAGATCAAACAGTTAGAGGATAAATTGAAGGTAATTATTCAAGATAAACACTTGAGTAAGAACACTATTTCCCAGAGAGATACATTCATAAGTCGATTGCAAGCCCGACTAACTACAATTGAACATACACTTATTGGCATCACTGCTTTTAAGAAACAAGCATTGGAAATCAATGAGGGATTGCAAATAGTTCAATAGAATTTCTATGAAAGTTTGGATATTATCCAAAAACATTATCATGTCATTAATAATTCATTGTAAATTATTGTTGACAAAGAGAAAGAATCTATTATTTCTAGATCCAAATTTTAGGCACTGATAGTGTGGAAGCAAAATCTCAATATACCATGGTTTGTTCCTTTTTCAGAAATTGAACAATTGAAAGGAGAAGNAAAAAAATGATATTTGATGGACAGGATCAGAGTGATCCTAAATTCACAAAACAGGTAGCAGAATCCCTAGGGGCATTTGCAACAACTAACTTATGGTAAGTAGATAAATTGAGAGAGAAACTTGACTAGATTTTTTTTATAATTGAGCAGTTGCAAAATGGTTTGAGACAAGCAGAGGTTGTTTTCAGGGAGAAAGTCAATTCTGAACTAACTCAGGTCAAACAAGGTTTGGAGTAGCAGATCAAACAGTTAGAGGATAAATTGAAGGTAATTATTCAAGATAAACACTTGAGTAAGAACACTATTTCCCAGAGAGATACATTCATAAGTCGATTGCAAGCCCGACTAACTACAATTGAACATACACTTATTGGCATCACTGCTTTTAAGAAACAAGCATTGGAAATCAATGAGGGATTGCAAATAGTTCAATAGAATTTCTATGAAAGTTTGGATATTATCCAAAAACATTATCATGTCATTAATAATTCATTGTAAATTATTGTTGACAAAGAGAAAGAATCTATTATTTCTAGATCCAAATTTTAGGCACTGATAGTGTGGAAGCAAAATCTCAATATACCATGGTTTGTTCCTTTTTCAGAAATTGAACAATTGAAAGGAGAAGCGACATTAACATCCTAGGAAAACAATCTTGAAGAAAGAAAATATTAGCTAAAGAAGAAAATAATGCTTGTCTAAATGCTCTTTTAGTTGTGGATGTAGAGATGGCAGAAATTGATCTCAGTGATATTCATGCTTTTATTAGGAAAGTTGAGGTTGAAAAAAGAAAACAAAATATGAAGAAAGGTAGGGAGAGCATGCAAAATACTATATTTCAAGTCAATCATATTAAATTGCAATTCTTAAATGATCTTCTTGTCAAACAATGTTTACAATATCAGAATACCCAATAGGCGACTGTGAAAATTCAAAGGAATTTACTATTGGTGCATAACAAGGCTTTTACCTTTGAATTAAATTTCAATACAGAACCCCCCAGGTTTGTACTTGCATTATTATATTTGCACACGCAATACAAGGATTAAAAAAAAGACAGTTTCGTCTATGAGCAAATGAAGGAAAGATAAACCTCAATACAACCAACAAGCGAAGGAGTTTCCAGAAGAAAGACAGATGTTCAAATCTTTGTAATATTTAGTTAGTTTAGATTTTATTCGATTTTGAGAGATAGAAGTGTGGAAGTCTAACCAATTTTTGTTAAGACAATTTTGTATAAATAAACATATTAGAGATATAATCATGGCTTTTTCTCGTTGAATGTAAAGAGAGATTTTTTAATACAAATTTATACAAGAAAAACAAAGATTCTAAATTTCATTTCTTTGAGTTATGTGTTTTCTGTGTGTTGCTACTTTATCATAATTTATTTTCTTCACTCTATGGTGCTTCGGGATCAAAGGATTACAATTTAGTAATACATCTATTGTGGTTCATATAATTGGATGTTTTTTCAGCTACAACTTTTCCTTTGTTATTACTGTAAATAAAACAAGACCTGTATCTTTGTGGATTTCCTCATCTTAATTCATATTTAATACATACTCTTCATGTTTCTTCTATTGCGAATAAGGTAATATTTATTAACATTGGATACCTTACCTTGTTTGTCAATTTTGTTTGCTATAATTTTACTTTCCATCTTTGGAATATCGATAAAAAAACAAAGGAAGAGATATTGTCTCTGTGTTTTCTAAATCATTAGGTTATTGAAGCTTCATCTCAAGTTGAAGGTAGAAAAGCACTATAAAAACAAATATTATAAACTTTGAATGCCTGACATTATTTTGTGAGCCCAGAGTAAATCTTAGGAACAACAACAATATTTGCAGTCACAGACCAAGCTACAACAATCACGACACTTCTGGTGGATGGCTTTCTTACAAAAGTTTCATTTGGCAGTCAATTATAAGAAAGGTATTAATAACAAGGTTGTAGATATGTTGTCAAGACCAGTCACTAATTCATGCACAATACTCATATACAACCCTTTAGCTCATGAAATTTACACAGAAAAATATGATAAGGATGATGATTTTAGAGATGCATATGATGTATTAACTCATGGAAATCAACATTCAGATTATCATATGCACAAAAATTTGTTATATCATCTTGGGAAACTTTGTATACCCATATATGAAAGAGTAAATATAATAAGAGAAGCTCATACATCTCTCATTTCTGGTGATTTTGGGGTTGGTAAGACAATTACACAATTAAATAGATATTGTTATTAGCCTCGAATGCGTGAAACAGTTTCCAGGTATATTAAAGGGTGTGTTATGTGTGCCACAAGAAAGACTAGAAATAAAAAGTTGGGGTTATATACACCACTTCCAATACCTTCTCAGCCATGGGAAAGCATATCCATAGATTTTTTCCAATGTCTCTGATAGGTCATGATTATCTATATTTCTTCATGGATAGATTCAACAAGATGTGTATTTTGGTGCCATGCAAGAAACAAGCCATTACTGAAAAGACATAAGAGATGTTCTTTAATAATGTATGGGTTCATTTTAGACTTCCTACATCTATTATATCATATCGAGACTCTCATTTTTTGGGAAATTTTTGGTCTCATTTATGGGAGCTCATTGAAACTAAGTTAAAGAAGAGCACAACTTTTAATCCACAGACAAATGGACAGACAAAGGTGGTAAACATAACAATGGTATATCTACTTCGATGGTACTGTAAAAATCATCCTAATTTATAGGATGAACAATTACCTTATGTACAACATGCCTATAATCATTCCATTCATTCTTCTACTTAGAAAACTTATTTTGAAGTATGTTTTCGGTACTTGCCTAAATCACCTATGGAATTTGCTTTTGGATAAGAAGGTAAATAAGATGGACATGATGATACAAATAAAGATAAAAGTTTCATTCAAAATATCCAATAGGTGCATCAAGTAGTACGTGAACAGTTGGAGAAGATTCAACACAACCACAAGGTGAGTCATGAAAAACATTGGGTTGATCATCAATTTGAAGCTAGTGATCTGGTATGGTTACATATCAACAATGATAGAATGAAAGGGGAAGGTAAAAATCTAAGTCCAATCTAATATGGTCCATTCAAGATTTTGGAGAATATTGGTACAAATGCCTTTCATTCAGATCTACCATCCGACATGAAAATGTATTTAGTGGTAAATGTTGATAATTTGAATCTTTATGATCCTCTTATGATTATAGATGAAGATGAAAGTATTCGGGTTCTAGTCGTTGATCATTTTTCTCTAGAATATTTGGACAAGCTACAAGAAGATGGCATTTTTGATAGAAGAATTAGGACTTCACAACGAGGTGATGTGTAATATCTTCCAATTGTTCTTAAAAGGGTAAAACCAAGTAAAGAAAAATGGATGGATATTATAAGGGTGAGGGAACTCTACTCTCACTTAGTTGTCGAGTAATCAAAAATTTTGGTGGTCCAAAAGGCTTCCAAAGGGAGGAATGGTCTAGGAGGATCCATGAATGCTCACAAAGTTTCAAGAGGATATGGAATGTCCACAGAGGTCCTGAAAGGTTCATAAATGCTCAAAATTAAAATATCCCAAATTCTCTCGAAAACACAATCAATGCGTAGAGCTCAAGGATAACTTTCCAACGCAGCAAAAATTGCCTCAAACAAAGTTCATATGCAAAAGATATGGTTGGTCAAGATTCAAGTCAACTAGGTCAAAGGTCAAAGTGAAAGGGGTCAAGGTGACACATGTCACCACTATAAGGGTGACATGTGGCAATACCATAGGACTATATGGTGATGACATCACCACACCCCAAGGGGCCAAGTGGCATGACAACATGCTGTCTGGGCAAGTGATGTGGAAATCGTACAGGTTACATGGACTAATTATTTGTCGACACATGGAAAGGATAGACCAATGAGAGACTTCCATGTGGCAGTGTCCCATTGGCCATTAATGGTTAAGCTTTATTAAAATTATGGGAGTCAACGGGGGTCGAACCCGTGACCTCCATAAACCTTACCCAAGCCTTTATTATCAATGCACCATAAAAATGTTACTTAACCATATTGGGCACCAAATTTATTTAAATTGATGTATTGTAATGGGTGGTGGAAAAACGGGTCGAGGGCCTAAGCCCTCAACCCACAGTTCTATTGATATATAATATAATCGTAACTGTAATCTCCATGGAGGGCTTAAACTATATGCCATATATATATACAACAACCACTGTATGTTATAACAAAAAATGAGGTTTCGCAGAGGATCGAACTCGAGACCTCATCCATGGTAAGTAAATTCCTTAGCCGTCACACCAAAGGCACCTCATGTTAAGGCAATTCCCATGACATTCTATTTAATGATGACCACAGAATCCAGAGGGGATTTAATGGCCCACAACTTATTTAATGGGTGTGTGGACCGAGGATGGGACACACACTCATTAATATGCAGAGTATGGTCTTGAAGTTCATGCCAAGGGAAATAGGGCTTTGAGGTTACATCTTAAAGCATGTCGAGAGGTCCCTTGATGGAATTTTAAGAACTTTATATTCATTTTTCATGATTTTTCGCAAGAAATTCAATGGTGCATTCTGTTTTTAGGTTTGAGAATTGTAGAAAAGGTCATTGTAAAACACACAAATTTGAGCATTAATAAAGAGGTATCTATTGGAAGCAGACTCATAGATGTATCCCAAATTGGGTGAACTCTGTTATCAAACTTTTTTATGTGATATTATCATTGTAGTTCATTTTGTGCTCAGTTAGTTGTAAATCTTTTATCATCAAAGTGTATTTGGCTAGATAAGTATTTCACATGTAATTTGCAAACAATCAAGAGATCATTATTATTTTGAAGATCAAGTAGATGTTTATATGTATTTAAAAACCAATCAACATCTCAATATGTTTTGGACCAAAACTATTTGAAAATTTAATTTGAAATTCAAACAAGTGAAGAAGAAAATAATTAAATATACGTGGTAAAATTCCCAGGGATCATATGGATACAAGTCTAAAGTCGGTATAATTTTATTGAAGTTCAATGGGTGGCCTGCTAGGATCCTTTTATTCATATAGAAGCCCAACGTCTCCTTATTTGTTTGATAGAATCTAAAGCTTGGAAGGGTCATTAACTCTCCCTACAAAGATCCATATATGCATATTTTTCAAACATGACCATATGATCTATTCTAAACAACTGATCATATAAATTTACTCACAAAGAAGTTCCACTAGATAAGTTAGAATTTTTTTATATATACACAGGTTTTTGTAAGGAAGCACATCTAGTTAAGGGCATCTGTGCAACAGGCTGGTGCAATGAGAAGGGGAAGGATAAGGGCGGCGATGCAATAGGGCGATGGAGAGAGGTACGGTAAAAAGGATAAGGGTGGTGGTCCAACAGGGTGGCACAATGAAAAGGGGAAAGATAAGGGCAGTGGTACAACAAGGAGGTGGAGGGAGGTGTGGTAAAAAGGATAAGGGTAGTGATGCAGCAAAGCGATGGAGGGAGGTCAAGTACAAGAAGAAAATAGGAAAATATATGCCACATTATTCCATATTATTCTAACTAATTACACTAACACATGGAAGGATTCTATAGGGCCTCAAAATACGATGGAAATTGGGCAAGGAACCTCCTCTTAAAAAAATCCTTCGGTGTAATTATCTTTTTTTTTACCTGCTCACTCTCTCATCAAAATATTACATGATAAATTTTATTTTTGGGACCTACCCATTCTCTCACCCAATTATTACTTCATAAATTTTGTGCATGAAATATATTGGATCAATATAATTAAAGTAATAAAGTCAATGTTGGAGAAGGAGGAGGTGAAGGTGGTGGACCTTCAAAGTCCCCTTCACCATCCTCATCATCGTCTTCTTCTGAGGTAAGTGAACATTCTTGTTACACATCAACATTACTCGCTTTGATAAGTGTCACAAATGTCACATGTTGCTCACAAGTGTCGCAAGTGTCACATGTTGCTCACAAGTGTCGCAAGTGTCGCAAGTGTCAAGCAAAGCATACTGTCATGGTGACGACACTAAGAAGACACTTGAAATTCCTCAAACACTTGATTTGAAGGAAGAGGGATGGTTAACTGAAGTCAAGTATCTCTTTCCACCTGAAAGAAGCTTTCAATCCAAGGTTTTAGAAGAGAGAACTCCCCTATATCACCCTTAGGATCACTGGTGCTCCCCTATAAGGTGTTAGGGAGCGTTATAACACCAAACAACCTCTATGAAGGAGTGCTATGGATCTTTAGAGCGCTGGCGCCCCCCTAAAGCCTACTAGGGAGCGCTATAGCTCTCTGATGGCCTTTTTGAGGGAGCACTGCCTATTCTAAGCAACAATTGATCTGTTGAGGAGAATAAGGGGAGGATCTTTCAATCTTGGAAGGTAGTTGCATTCGAATTCCTGGTTCAACCATGATATTAGGAGAAGATCCTTGGTTTAAGGAGGGAAATCCTCAACTTACCCTAAATATACCTCAAGAGGTTAAGCCTCTCTAAACCTATATAAACAGGCTCTATCATGGTGGAAAGGAGGAAGAATTGGAAGCATGAAACCTATGATCTCATAGGAAACATACAGTGAACTGGAGGAAAGTAATCAGTAAATTTTCTATCATCCGGACCGTGGATCTTTTGAGAAAGGGTTAGACAAAGGGGACTTGACAAAGCTGTCACATTCGCATCTATGATTGTAAGTTACTTCTATCATTGTTCTCATTAATATGACACGCTTGGCCTGTTTCTTTCTAGTTTGTGTTTAATTTCACATGAAATTGTCTCTGATAGATAGATCCATTTCAAGATAATATCAATAGAGTAGGAAGTGGTTGTACTATTGTTTGTCTACAGGGCTCATTGAGGAGCGAAAGATTGGAGTTCAAGTCGGAGCGTGCAGGGACAAACGCCGATAAAAGTTACTTCTTTTCTCCTTCCTCCTCATGCATTAGTTTGTATATATCTGAAAGGAAGTCACTGTCCACGTTAAGCGTCTTTTGTATTAAGAGTTAAGAGTCTAGCTCTCAAGAGGAGATCTACCTGTCCGCAGGGAGATTTTCCTTCAACAATTCTTCTCATCAAAATAAGTCCTCTAAGAATTCTAATTGTAATGTGCCTTTCTTGAAATTGGATGTCAAGTTTCAATTGACGATCTATGATGGAGAATTGAATGTCGAGAAATTGGACAACTGGATTAAGAAAATAGAGGTATATTGCATATTTCAAAATTTTGTGGACAAAGCTACAAGGATACAACTAGATACTCTTCTACTAAGTGACACAACCTTAATATCATGGGAGAGTAAGATGCAAGTTGATCGTGTTCAAAAGGGTAAAGTAATCTATTCTTGGGATAACTTTACTAAGGCTATAAGAAAACAATTATATCCACTGGGTTATACACAAATGACAATAATAGAATGGAAGCATTTAAGGCAGGGTAAAGGCCAAAATTTTAAAGAATATACACAAGAATTAAAAAAGAAGGAATTATCCTTAGGGATTCCATTGTATACCCATGAAACGCTTATAAAGTATATTGGTTGCATGCACTCATATCTTCATCACACTAATTTAATGTTTAACCTACTAACATTGATAAAGTTTCAGTACAAGCTACACATCTCGAGGCTAGTAAGGGTAAGAATGAGATTGAAGATAAGAATCCATACAAGTTTGAAAACAAACTGAAATGTAAATGGAAGAGTAAGAAATCATTTACAATAAAAAAAACCGAGGGAAGAACTACATGTTCCCACTATAAGAGAAGGGACATGAGGGTGTTGGAAATTGCATCCAGAATTATGACCGAAGAATTTTAATGATAAATGGAAGCAAAAGACCGTTGCATCAATTCATTAGGATGTGGGGTCAAATTTCGGGGATGAATCTAATATCATGGAAATAGGAAGCAAAGCTATTTCAACTATCAATTGAAATTATTCAATTCAATCTACTAAATTGGAAAGTGATACTGATCAAAAGAAAATAAGCGAGATTTTTCATGTCAGAGTTATAGTCAAGCATACAAAAGTAGATATTTTATTTGATAGTGGATCTCAAGTTAACTTAATATCTGAAGCAATTGTTAAGAGGATGGGTTCGAATAAGACACCTCATAAAAATCCTTATCCATTAGGATGGGTGTGTGAAGATGCTAAGTTGTAGGTGACAAAAGAGTGTAAGATCAGATTTGTAATTATAGTTATGTTCTTTGACAAGATTGAGTTACATGTTATGCCTCTTGACATTTGTGGCATTGTCTTGGGTATTCCATATCTATTTGACAGGAATGCCATATTCTATCATAAAGAGAATAAATATCATATTTTCAAGGCCAGGGTTGAATTTATCATCAGATCTGATCGTATCAAGAATAATTTTTTTTAGTGAGAATAGGGAAAATGAAGAGACTCGTTAGCGCAAGTAAATATTTTGTTATAATGACAGTGAAGCAAAAATAAGAAGATATAACAAATGATTTATCAGTTTGTGATCCAGATCATAAACAGAAGTTGGCAAAAATCACATCTAACTATGATGAGTTATTTTAGGAACCTGTTGGGTTGCCTCCTAAGAGGGAGGTTGAACACGAAATATATATGCAGCAGGATGCTTCTCTTCCAAATATTGGAATGTATAGGTCATCAATGACTGGGAATGAATAAATAAAGAAGTAAGTTTAGGAGTTTCTCAATAAAGGAATTACCAGGTCAATATCATCTTCGTGTGTTTCTCCTATTGTATTAGTTCAAAAGAAAGATAACACGTGGAGGATGTGTATTGACTTTCGATCCTTGCACAAGATTACGGTAAAAAGCCGTTATCATCTTCCCAGAATTGATGACTTATTGGATAAATTAAAGAATGTTGTTTATTTCACTAAGATGGACTTGAGAAGTGGTTATCATTAGATCAAAATTACAGAAGGTGGCATATGGAAAACTGCTTTCAAGACCAAGAAAGGATTGTTAGAATGGTTAGTTATGCCATTTGGGTTATGAAATGCACCAAAAACATTTATGACGGTAATGAATATGTGTTCATACCTTACATAGATTATTTTGTTATCATCTATTTATATGATATATTGATCTTTAGTCAAAGATGGGAAGATCATATGATGCATGCCAAGAAAGTCTTTGAAATATTTAAGAAGGAGAATCTATATATCAAAATGTCTAAATGTGAATTTGGCAAAAGTTCTTTGGTATATTTGGGTTACATTGTAGGGAATGGCCAACTAAAAATAGATCCTGCAAAAGTAGAAGTCCTTGTGAAATGGCCCAAGCCAAATAATCCCACAAAAGTCCGAAGCTTCTTAGGAGTAGTATAGTACTCGAGGAAATTCATTGGTAATTTCTCATACATAGAAACTCATCTACATGCATTAACAAGTGTTAAACAAGTCTTTCAATGGGGAGGAAAGCAGTAGAAAGCATTTGAGACATTGAAGGAAAATACAAGAACAACACTAGTTTTGGCTCTGCCATATTTACAACATCCATTTGAGATTCAAACCTATGCAAGTGGATATGCCATGGGAGTAGTCTTTATGCAACAAGGAAAATGTATATGTTATCATTCTGAGACTTTCACTCAAGTTGTGATTAACTATCCAATATATGATAAGGAATTGTATGGATTGGTACAATGTGTAAAGAAATGGAATCATTACTTAATGGTAAAGGAGACTATAATTCATACAGATCATCGACTATTACAATATTTGCAGTTATAGACCAAGCTACAACAATCATAACACTTCCAGTGGATGGGTTTCTTACAATATTTTCATTGTTAATAAAGTATAAGAAAGGTATTCATAACAAGGTTGTAGATATGTTGTCAAGACCAATGATTAATGCATCCACAATACTCATGTATAATCCTTTAGCTCTTGAAATTTATGCAGAACAATATGCTAAGGATGATGATTTTAGAAATGTATATGATGTATTAACTTGTGGAAATCAACATTCAGATTATTATATGCACAACAATTTGTTATATCATCTTGGAAAAATTTGTATACCTAGACATGAAACAATGAATATAATAAGAGAAGCTCATACATCTCTCATTTCTGGTCATTTTGGGGTTAGTAAGACAGTTGCACATTTACATAGATATTTTTCTTGGCCTCGAATGAACAAAACAATTTCTAAGTATATCAAATGGTGTGCTATGTGTGCCGCAAGCAAGCCTAGCAAAAAAAAGTTGGGGTTATATACAACACTTCCAGTACCTTCTCAACCATGGGAAAGTATATCCATGGATTGTGTTCGATGTACGGGACAAGTCATGATTATGTATATGTCGTTGTGGATAGATTCAACAATATGTGTATTTTCATGCCATACAAGAAACAAGTCACAACTGAACAAAGAACAAAGATGTTCTTTACGACTGTATGGGTTCATTTTGGACTTCCTACATATATTATATTAGATTGAGACTCTCGTTTTTTGGGAAATTTTTGGCCTCATTTATGGGAGCTCATTGTGTAACATCCTCACTATAATCCCCATTTTAGTTAATGTTTATGTGGATATAATGTGTGGCTACATCCAAAGCGATGTAATATGTGAATTGTATTTCCTTGTTTTATTAATAAAAATGTGATTGTAGCTTCTAATGGGTCATGGAAAAGAGATGGGGGATGAATTAATACACAAGAGAGAGGAGTGTCTAGGATAATGGCCAAGAGGGGTGCAAGGGGGAAATACCCATGTATATTAATTTAACTCATTTTCCTAAATTTTCTATTTGTATATGAACCTTCCCATTTCTGATTGAGTGTTCCCAAAGCCAATCATTGAATACATCTAAGAGGGTGGGTGTGAGTGGTCACATCCCAAAGTTATTGGGCACATGGGGGTTGAGTAAAATTAGCTTGGGGAAGGGTGTGAGTCAAGAAAGGAAATCCAAAGAGAAGAAATCTGTATGGGTTGGGGAAACAAGTTTTAGTTAGTCAAGTTTATGTATGGGAAACAAGGGGAGAGGAAGAAACATAGCTTGAAGTTGATGCAACCATGGAGGGAAAATTCTAAAGCATGTTGGAATGTAATTGAAGCGAATTGGAGATGGAAAACTGAAGAGATAGGTTGTCAGGCCCGAAGAGTGAAATCCTGGGTGAGTTGCACTGAAACAACAAGTGTTGTTGCTAGTTTGCTAATAGGTTTCCTAACAACAATTTCCCTTGAGCTACCAACTAAGATATTCCTATATACTTGTGCCAGAGAGACCATGATAAACAAATGGGACACCTGAGTGACTGAGATCAGTGAAGGGGTACATTCCTTGGGTTGGACAGGTGAAGAGGAAGAGAGCTGCTGGAAAATCGGGGTAGTTGTAGGAGAATATCAATTGGGTTGAGATATTTATGCGTTGTGAATGGACTATGAGAGACCACCCTCTTTTGTGGATTGCGAGCCTCAGCTCTAGGGTGACTGTTTATTGATATTTGGAACAAACGGTCCATGGTTGGGTGGAACATTTGTCCCAAGCACCTGGTTGCACAACTGTTGTGAAAAGATAAGTGTTTTATGTTGTTGTTATGTTAAATTTTGTGTTTAATTGTTGTGCATGCACTTTGTTTATTTGGAAGGGATTTATATTTTTCTATAATGAGTTGTTTAGTTGCATTTCATGTTGATTATTGGCATGTTGTAGATGAACCTATTTTATGGTTGTAGAGAGTATCCAAATATATTTTAATTCGTAGTTGTAAGCTACAAGAAATCAACTAATGGTAAATGAATTAGTTTGGTTAGCAGAAATTTTATTTTTAAGAGTATTCTACATTGTAATGTCACTCATATGGGCTGGGGTATGTTACATTATGGTATCAAAGCTTTGGTTCAAACATCGAGATTGTATGGGCCAAGATGTGTGCAAATCCATGAAAGTTTGTCGTAGTAGATTTTGTCTGTGACTAATTTGGGGAAAAAAAAAGAATTTTGAGAGAAATCCCCAAATTCGTGGGAAAAATCCGGGTTTGAGTGACTTCGGACAATTTAACAAGGTTAATGGAGTAGTGCAGTGAAGTTGCAGATCGCAATTTCACCTAAAATGGTCAAAATTCGAGTTTTAATGGTCTCATGTAGAGTTACATGCAGTTTGGTGGATCGACGATTGAGATCTCTTTTGAACTCGAGATCGACGACTGGGATTCACTATGATAAATTTAAAAACTCATAATTTTTTATCCGTTTTAAAGGTTGATCATATCAGTGTCTAGGATTAAATCGGGCGTTGTGAAAGGGATCAATTTGACAGTTAAGATCAATTAGAGAAAGGTCAAAATTTTTCTAAGTGTTAAAGTTCACCAAGAGAAATCGTTGACGGTCGATGGACAGATCAAATGAAATGGAAAAGAGTTTGGTTTGGCCCTAAAAAATCTCTGATCGTCGATGGCCAATGGTTAGGGTTTGGCCGAATATACCAAAGTGTTTTCAATTTCTGATGGAAGTTGTCGATGGTCGATGGGCTAGTGGTCGAGCGTTGACCGATTTAGTGAAGTGTCCCAAACGAGCAACAAAAGTCGTTGATGGTCGATGGGTCAATGGTCATAGGTCAGACTATTTTGGTGAAATGTCTGAATCAAGCAAGAGAAGTCATCGATGGTCGATGTGTTGATGGTTTGGCGTCAGTCGAAGTCGTCGAGGTATTTGTGTTGTCCAAGAGAATTGTTCGATGGTCGATAGGGAAGAGAGGATGATGACATCATAATCCAAGTGTTATGCCACATCAAAATACATGTGTCATGCCATGTCACCCAAGTTGACACCTTAGGATGACGTGCCATGCCATGTTATCATTTTCCATGTCAGCCAACAAAAGTGGCCGATGGTCAAATCGGTTGATTTGGGAAAGCGTTCGACAGTCATCGAGGATTGTCGATCACCGATTGGCGGGTGGTTGGGAATCAAAATATTGAGTGGAGATTTTTTCATTCACAAAAAAATATCTTCAATGGTAGTTTTACTATTTGTTTGAAAATCGGGTACCGGGGAAATAGATTGACGACCGTTAGTCGGATCGGTATCTTTGGAAAAACGTTTTGCGCATCCAAAGGATGATACCAATCATCAATGGTCGCCATGTTTATATCAATGGTTTTTGTGTATCATGATTGGAGATCAATGACTGATATTTAAAGAACTATTATTGTAATAAAATAGTGAATTTTGTGTGCAATGTTTCAAAGTTTTCATATTTTTGAAGGTCATTAACTTGTGGGGCATTTTTGAGGCCCTAAACGATATTTTTAGGACGTCAAAACCCAAGAGAACAAAGTGTAGCAAGGTACATTGGGTCTCTGTAGCTCAAATAAATAACTCAAAGAGAGTTATCCAATGAGGTAAATGGTTCGCGAAAAAGAGCTCGTATGAGAAAGTTACAACCAAAACAATGAGGGTAAAATGTTGGCATCGATATTACTTCCAGAGGGCATAAATCTATGCTCAAAAGTTCATTTGGGGCATAGGAGAGGTCGATGGAAATATTATGACCCATAGAATCTAGTGGTGGAGTCATATTTTGGTTATGGGCACCTGAAAAAGTGCAGGAAGAGAAATAAGACACATGTAGCATATATGAGTAAATTGAGTAAAACAACCTAAACTTCTTTGGACCATAACTTTCAACTCGAAGCGCGGATTTGAGAAAAAAAATAATTGTTGGAAATGTATGGAGGGGTAGAAGACATCTGTAAATCCATAATTTTGATTTGGGCAATTGAATTTCTCATAAATTAATAAATAGAGTTTTGTAGCAGTAAAAAGAGTGGAATTGCAGCATGTAGTTGTTGTAACTTTTCACTCAGAATTCAGATTGAGGCATGAGTACAGTTGTTGGGAAGATGTTTCAAGGAGGAATGAATCAAGAAAATCAAAATTTCAATTGGTGAAATACGTCCTTCATAAATTTATGAATAAATAACATGTATTCTATATGATGAAATGTTTTATGCTATGCATATTTCTAACAATAATTATTATATGCACATTTCTTGCAGAATTAGAGGTACATAAAGAGAATTTAGTTATTATATGAGGACTGGAGTCATGGAATATGATCAAGGATGTTAGATCCATGAGGAAGAGATCATAGGTCAACATTTTAGCATGGGGAATGCTAAGATGGATTCAAATGGAAGAAGAGATAGGAAAGAGCTTGTCTCTATGAGAAGTCTGCATAGAGAAGTGCAGAGATACAAGGATGATAATGAAAGGATTATGAAGGCTCATGAAGAGATACTTAAAAGTTTGAATATGTTGCATAAGAAAGTTAACAAGGATTCTGGCACCAAGCAATTAGCTAGTGCTAGACAAGTATCGACATCTAGATCCCATAGAAAAAGGGATGATAATGGAAATTATAGGAAATCAAGAAGAATGAGAAGGCACTATCATTGTCCAAGGTGGCCCACTATAAGAACTCATGCAAGATCATGGACAGGGAGTAGTTGAAGTGTGTCTCATGTTCAGAGGTAAAGAAGAAGGCATGAGGTAGACATCTTGCAAGGCGAACTCAAGAAAATAAATCCACCTACTTTCAATGGTGAGCACAGGGAAGGAGAAGAGGCAGAGGCAGAGGCAGAGGCAGGGCTGTTGGAAATGAAGAAATATTTCCAGCTGCATGATTACCCATCCTAGTTACAAGCTATAATTTCCACCTACCACTTGCAAGGAAAGGAATCCATGTGGTGGGATCAGCTTAAGGAAGCCAAGAACCTTGATGAGAAGAGGATATCATGGAGGAAATTCAAAGGATATTTCCAAGATAAATATTTGTCTGAGAATTATTATGAAAGAAAGATGAAAGAGTCATTTGAACTCAAATTGGGAACCATGACAATGGAGGAATATGATAAGTGGTTCTTTGAATTGTTGAAGTATGTTTACTTCCTCAAGGATGAGAAAGTCAAAATCCAAAGGTTTCTAAGTGGGTTACCCTCCTTCTATAGTGACAAGATACAATATGATAATCCCAATACCTTGGACAAAACCATAAGGAGAGAGAGGCATCTTTATGAGAAAAGCAAAGGAAGGTCAGTTTTCCAAATGGCTTGGAATGACAAGATGAAAGGGAGAAAAGGATCAAAGGGATGAAGGTTTTAAGCCACCCCTTTTTGGAAATAACTCCCAAGCGAATCAACAATGCCAGGCACCCGAAAATGAGAAAAATAATGTAGATTCATTTGGGAAAAGGCCAAGGCAACAACCTGTTCAATGTTGTGGATGTGAGGTAAATCACTTATATAGGGACCACCCTCACAAAGGAGAAAGAATGAGGACTGTCGGCAACATTCAGGAGGATGAAACAATGAAATACATGGGAGGGAGCATGCCAATAATTTATGTATCCTTGTACAACAAGCAGGAAGAATATCAATCCCCCATGATCAAAGTGGAAGGTAAGATTGATAACCATCCCATATCTATTTTAATTGATTCTGGAGCTAGCCATAGTTATATAAATGATAACATTGTTGAAATATTTCACTAGAAAATAAGTAAGCATAAAAAATCTTGGTTAGTTCAGTTAGCCATGGGGGATAAGAGGAAAATCAATGAGTTGGTTAAAGATTATCAAATAGACATGAATGGACTCAACATGAAGGCAGATGTAAACATCATGCCATTGGGTTCATATGACTTACTAATTAGCATGGATTGGGTGGAAAAACATCATGTTTTCCTATATTGTTACAACAAGACAATCACATGTCTTGATGAGGAAGGTAAGCAAGGAAAGATTCAAGGCATTCCAAGAGTTGTAGTTGTTAGAGAGATTTTAGATATGCAGTTGAAGAAGATATTCAAGAAGGGATGTCAAATGTTTGCAACCCATATGGAGGAGGAAGACAAATACAAAGTGGAAATAATTGAAGACCATCCAGTCTTGAGGTATTTTGAATATGTTTTTAGAAAAATCCTAGGATTTCCACCAAAGAGAGACATTGGTTTCTCTATTGATTTGGTGCCAAGAGACACCACAGTGTCTAAGACACCTTACAGAATGGGCACACAATAACTAAAAGAGTTACAGATCCATCTTGAAGAAATTTTGAAGAAGGGATATGTACACCCAAGTGTGTCACCTTGGGGAGCCTCGATTACTTTTGTAAAGAAGAAGGAAAAAACCTTAAGGTTGTGTATTGATTTTAGGCAGCTTAATAAGGTTACCATAAAGAATAAGTATCCTTTGCCAAGAATTGATGATTTGTTTGATCATCTGAAATGTGCGAGAATATTTTTGAAGATTGACTTAAGATCAAGCTATCATCAAGTAAGGATAAAGGAAGACGACATCAACAAGACAACATTCAAAACAAGATATGGGAATTATTAATTCATGGTAATACCATTTGGACTATCAAATACCCCAAATTTGTTTACATGTTTGATGAATGGAGTGTTCAGGGAGTACCTGGACAAGTTTGTGATTGTGTACTTAGATGATATACTCGCCTATTCCAAATCAGAATAGGAACATGAGAAACATTTAAGAATGGTGTTGAAAGTTTTAAGAGTGCATAAATTTATGCTAAGCTAAGTAAGTGCATTGTTTACCAAAATAAGATGCACTACTTGGGGCATATAATTTCAGTGGCAGGAATAGAATTTGATCTTGAGAATATAGAGGCCATTAGAGGATGGCCAGTGCCAAAGAATGTGAAAGAGGCCAGATCATTCATGGGTCTTTTCGGTTATTACCAAAAGATTCATAAAAAAAAATTCAAATATTGCAAGTCCAATCACTTCTTTGCAAAAGAAGGGAGTGAAGTTTGAATGGACTTCCAAGTGTGAAGAGAGTTTTCAACAGTTGAAGGGATTATTGACATGTGCATCAATCTTCAATATTGCATATCCAAGAAAATATTTTCTTGTGTGCACCGATGCATGCAAGGAAGGATTCGGTGGAGTTCTCAGTCAAAAGGACCATGTGGTATGCTATGAGTCTGGAAAATTAAAAGAGAGTGAGAGGAATTATTCTACACATGACTTGGAGTTAGCAACGATTGTACATGCATTGAAAATGTTGAGGCATTACCTTATGGGTAAGAAATTTGAGCTAAGAACATACCACTCTGGTTTGAAGCATTTTTTTAGACAACCAATATTAAATGCTAGGAAAACTAGATGGATGGAATTTATGAGTGAATATGACTTCGAGATTAAGCATATAAAGGGGAAGGAAAATCAAGTGGCTGATGCACTCA
>SNQJ01S0016072.1:22608-86932 GCA_010110895.2 Picea sitchensis
TCTGATTCAAAGTGCTATTTCTGTTGTTATTTCGTATATCATTTCTGTGTATTGTGAAGATTATGCTGGATATTTTACTGTTATTCTGTCATTTCTAGCATTTCGTTTCTGTTCTGCATATTTTATATATCTGGTATCTTGCATATACCATTTTGGAATCGATTATCGATTATGAGGATAGTTGATGGAAGGATCAGGGTGAGAAAGTTCCAGTGAATGGGGTAACGACCCAAGAAAAGAGTCACGTAGAGAAGAATAATTTTGACATCCCACCATCCTAAGCATGTTTATAGGGTTGGGTGTGTTAAAACAAAACCCAACACATGAAAGTGTTTCAATAAGTGTTGGTTCATATGTACATCACTTTGCATCAAAATTAGTATTTACATGTGTCACAAATGCATTGAAACAATTAATTAGAAATGTAATAGTGAATTTTAGCATCATAATAGCATTGCAAAATTTGTGTATATGTGCATAGTTCTACTAGCTAGAATTTGCTTGAAAAGACTCTCCCCTTCACTGCTTAGAAACTACTAGCTAAAACTCTTGATATATTGAATGGACTCCAAACCATAAGATGTTCAAAAAACAACTAGAAATGACACTCTTCTCGAGTTCAAATCTCACCTCCACAACACAGCCACTAAATGTACAAATTATCTATGCAATTACATCTAGCTAATGCATTTTATATTCACCGTGTAAGTTGTCAGTATCTCTAACACTTGCATGTAGTAGAAACGAGATTCTTATATTATAATTTTTCACTTTATTTTAAATATAGGTAAAAAAAAAATCATTGTGGAATTGACCATCCATTACAATTTAATCAAGGCAAGAAGGTATGTGTGTCCTTGTGTATAATAGAAATAAATAAATAGGTATCGATTTTGTAAGTGTATGTATTTAAATTAGTAATTGGATGTTATAGAGGAAGCATATTAAAAAACTTGTCATAATCTTCCCGGGAAATAATTTCTCTCTCTCTCTCTCTCTCTCTCTCTCTCTCTCTCTCCAAGAAGTAGTGGTGTGATGAAATGGAAGTAGTTCTATGACACGTTCATCATCTCATATACTATCCTAAATATACACATTGGGGATACTATTATAAAAAAATATGCAACATGGACAAATTTACATTATATTCATAAATCCAAATCAATAGATAAAAAAAAATATGCAATAAATAATTTGAACAAAACTTCCTGAGAATGTTTCATATAATAATTTAAATAAACAAACATTTTAGAAGGAATTTAATATTTCAATATTCTGTCAATAAAACTTCTCAATACATACTCTTGTACTTTAAAAGTTCTCTAGTATCATTTTATTTCCTTCTTCTTACATCCCATTCGGTCCTCTAAGGGAAGACCACTCCCATGTCTTTGGTTTCAAGTACATCCCATTGGGGCCTCTAAAGGAAGACCACTCCCATGTCTTTGGTTTCAAGTAGGTTTAGGATTATGGTAATTATAGTTCACTAACAACTCATCTTCAAAGTTAACAAACATATAATTTCACAATCCTAGACATCCACCATTCATTGTCGTCAATTGTCTCAACAAATATGTAAAATTTTCACTTTTGCATGGATTTCATGATCTCTTAATGAGTCTTTCATTGTTCCCATGTATTCATGGATGACCATCTATGCATATATAATCCTCCAGGTTTCTCGATGAATTCAATCACATATTGTAGTCAGACATAGAATATTTGTTTTAAGTCAATTTGTCATAATAAATTCATTTGTATGAGGTCCACAAAAAAGTATTAATGTAACTTCTTCCTAGTGAGGAATGTGTGCATGTGACATCATATACATGCCTATGTTTACTCCTAGGATGTTATAAGGGGAAATCATGAAAATATAATCACAATATTAGAAAATGTCTCTTATAGTGAGACATATGATAGATGCAGACCATGCACCATATATAGATATATTGTATGAATATTTATATAGTGGCACTATGTTGCTTGGGATTTATGGTGATATGAATGAATTTATGAAGATTTAAAATGGCTAGGTGTTTATTTCTCTAGTTGACAAGGTGCTTAAGAACCCTTGAGGTTATTCTTAAAACCTATGTTGGAATCCTTATAGAGAGGTCATGAATTGACCTTATGATGTCCAAGGATAGGCTACGGAAAAATCCTTGCAAAGCTCTTGTTGAGACTTCAACTATCCCCAAGTTGATTTACTTGGGACCCCCCTTTTTAATAAGTTAATCTAGCCTAGAAAAATAAACATTTCTCTTTCATATGTGCTCTTTTATGTTTAATTAATGATTATGTGTGTCGATGGATGGCACTGCATTGCTGCATGATCATTTGATATTTTAATTGATGGGTACATTTTTTTATAATTTTCATAGTTGCATCATCCAATTGGTTTGTATTGCTAGTTTTCTTCTCTTCCATTCATCACATCACATGTATCATAATCTTTTCTCTCCTGACTCTTGATTTTCACTGTTTTTGACTTGCTTGAAAATATTATGCAACTTTGTCTAGGGTCACTGAATTTGGTAGGTATCATGCACTGACTAAGAATTGAGTTTCAGGTTAATCCAACAATTTCAATAAATGTTAGGTTTGAGGTGTAGTGGAGGTTGTCAGACCATTTTTCTGTATTAAAATATCTCAGGTGCTTATGAATCATGTTAACGTCTATGAAAACACTAAAATAAAGTATAATAGAGACCTTAGATGAGCAGATAGAACTTAAATCTAACAAAGAATTGTCATGAATGAGACTCATACTTTTGATTAAAAAAACATTTGCAGACATTCTCTAGTATTGTTCAAAACAATATTATGACCCATGGAAAATTATGCATGTAGGTTTTTAATGATTACAAACCCAACAAAACTTTTAGATTTTGATTCCAATGCTTGCATGTATGGAAATGCATGATTATGATTTTCTGTCGATAAGGTAGTTTGAAATTAATAGGTCATCAAGGCTATGAGGTTGGATTTAAGGGGAACTATGTGACCATTTGTTACAAATCCCTACTTGTCCTCTACGATTTTTTAACAACGCAAACACACAACCGAGGGATTCTGAGGTGGGCCCCATATGTACAAGTTTCCCATGCCAGTACCATCAAGGTCAACCCCCGCGGTATTTGAACACAAGTGGATGGACCCTAAACTCCACACCCTACCACACACGCTACACCACAAGGGGCAATAATTTATAATCTTAAAATTTTATAAATAAAAAATATTTATAATATGAAATATAATTATTATATGTTATTATATAATAATATAATATAATAGGGTTATATTATGATGTCAAGTGGTTGTAGATCAATTGGTTGGAGTGGGGAGTTTTCTCATCCCCATCCAGGTTTGAGTCTCGTTTATGCGACATGTTTCTCTCTATGAGCCAGTATTCTCGAAATTCTTGACCCTCCTATGTTCTTTGGATTTCAGGGGATTACACATAGCGAGCTTCGCACCGTGAACCACAAAAGGAAAAAACTGATTTGTAGTATTCTCATTTATTTAATAACATCTTTTGACCTTCGAGTTATTTAATCTTTTATCTCCCTTCATGTTATATTTGTATTTAGTGCTTTTTAATGGTCGTGCTAGTCTTGCGAGTCCCATTAGTGCTTCAAATCTTACTTTAACCCCCGATGAAAAAGTAAGAGACAGAGTGAAAAGTATCCCAATAGAATGGATCAAATTAGCCCAGTGGTAATACAAAAAAGGCAAACTTTTTAAGCACCCCTGAGCTAGACTATTAAATGCCACCCTCCATGATAGACTATTAATTTCCACGTTAAAGTGAATAAAGGTCGTTAGATTTAGAATGTCCCTACATCTAACAGCCTTTATGCACTTACTACGGTATTTGTGAGTCGTGGCTTGTTGCAGGGTGCTTAGCACTTGTTTTTTCTTTTAAATGGTGTGGCAGAGTGCATAGAGGTAGTTAGAGTTGGAAGTATAAATGTGGAGAATCACACCACACATACTCTTTCAATCATTCTAAAATATAATATGTATAATAGGCTTTGTGGTTTTGTGTATATATTCCCTACATGATAAAAAATTACATATAAGAACTTGAAATTAGAAAATGTTTCATTAAAAACCACATCGATGAAGGAAAGGATAAAAAAGAAGAATGAATAATGAATTTTTGGAGAAAGCAAGCCATGTGTTCAAGCCGCCATGGAAAGCTACCTTGGTGTGTCCAAATTCATTATCTCGTTAAACACGTGTATAGTATATTTCTTATAGTTCTAAAGTTTTTAGTTGTGGATTAATATGAAAATTAACAAGGTTTTTTTTATACCAATAATAATGGAGAAAGAAAAGCATTATAGAAGGAAAAAGTTAGGTATGAAGACCATAATGCGCTGAAGAAGTTTCGTCATTACTTGTTGGGAGGCCATTTTAAGATGTTCATTGATCACTCTGCATTGAAATACCTAGTCAACAAGCCAGTGTTGGGGGGAAGAATATGCAGATGGCTATTGTTATTCCAAGAATATGATTTTGAGATTGTGGTCAATCCAGGGAGAATGAACAAGGGGCCTGATCATTTATCTAGGTTGGAGCATGGAGAGGAACCTACTTTTTTGGATGATACACTACCATATGCATAGTTGTTGGCCATCAGAGGGGTTGATGACCACTTCACCGAGATAGTCCAAGTCCTGTCAACAAGAATGGCACCTAGTGAATATACAATCATCTAGAACAAACAGTTGGTAGTGCGTGCTGCAGATTTTTCACTTATATCCAGATAGCTATACAATATGGGACCTGATGAGATCCTGAGGAGATTCATTATGGAGGCAGAAAGACCACTGGTTTTAGTATAATCACATGAAGTCATCGCAGGAGGACACTACGCAAGTAAAGAAACAGCGCGAAAGGTTCTTAGAGTTGGCCTCTGGTGGCCTACTTTACATAAAGATGCCAAGGAATACTATAAAGCCTGCGATGTATGCCAAAGAGTTGGGAAGCCTTCCCAAAGAGATGAGATGCCTTTAGCACCATAGCTGACGTTGCAGGAATTTGAAAAATGGGCAATTGATTTCGTGGGACCTATAAACCCACCAGAGAAGTGCATAGGAGCTAGATACATCATCATTGCGATAGAGTATTTGACAATATGGGCATAAGTAAGAGAAGTTAAGGAATGTAGTGCAACTACATCTGCACGATTTATATTTAAGGATATCATGGTTTGAATGCCCGAAGACCCTAATGAGCGATCAAGGAACACACTTTATTAATAATACTATTGAAGCTTTGACTCAAGAATTTTAAGTCCTCCATCATAAGAGTACTCCTTACCATCCACAAGAGAATGGGACAGTCGAAGCTTTCAACAAGATCTTGGAGACAGTGCTGACAAAGATTTGCAGTGTGAACAGGGATGACTGGGATTTAAGAGTACCAGCATTACTATGGGCCTATAGAACTACTTGCAAGAAGCTCAAAATGCAGACCCCCTTTAAGTTGGTGTATGTCCTAGAAGTACTTGTCCCTATGGAATATTTGGTTCCTAGTCTCAGAATTGAAGCATTCACAGATATGGATGACACTGGTGTTGTTCAAGAGAGGCTTGCACAGTTGGTAGAACTCGAAGAAGATCGATTTATCGCAGAATTCCATTAGTAGGTACAGAAGGAACGAGAAAAGGCCTATCATGATAGGCACATCAAGAAGAAAGCCTTCAAGCAAGCATATCTGGTATTGATATACGACAACAAGTTCATGAAGCATCCAAGGAATTTCAGGACACATTGGCTTGGGCCATATGAGGTTTCTTACGTTACAGAAGGAGGAGTTGTACAGTTGAAAACTTTGAATGGAGAATGGAAGGAAGGTTTGGTGAATGGGAGCCGTTTGAAATTGTACTATGACAACCAACTACCTCACAGCTCTCAGTAGAAGCATGAGAAAATGGGTCTAGGTACTAGGTGCAATTGAAACTAGGTACCAAACATAGAAAAGACAGTCTGCACAAGGAAAGAAGGGTGGGACAGAGCAGAAATCATAGGTTCCCCATGCAGTCTGAAGACAAAGGAAAACAAAAGGTTCAGACCTGAAGTGTCGTGAGACGAGTCACATGTGAGTGTTGGGGGTCTTTTGGCCCTTGGTTATGTAAGGTTACAAAGATTAAGGAAAGAGGCGTGAAGTATGAACTGCGCGAAAGACAAGTTGACTGAGATTGGGTCAAAGTGACCAAAAGAGAATAAAATACAAAGCGAAGTAAGAGAAAGAAATCCATTGGATGGACAGATCGAGGAAGACAGATCAGCAAGGAAGGTGGATCATGGACAACTCAGCAAGCATAAAAATCCACCAATGGATTCTTTGGATCACCTCGCAATAAAGAAGGAAAGATAGGCTGGAGAAGCCCTGAAAACACAAGTCAAGTTGACCTAGGGTTTTAGACACCTAAGGTTTTGATGCCTAGGTTTCGGCCTAAGGTTGTCCGAGATTTATTTTAATGTATAAATAAAGGTCAAGAGGACCTAGGATGGGTTGGATATTATGTATGATGAGTGATTTTTGTTATTGCTGAGAGAGAAGTATTATGTGGCGAGAGAAGTCTATGTTGTAAGATCTTCAGTGGGGTGTGCAGATCAATCATGCAACTAGGTGCCCAGGGAGGGGAGAGGAGAAGAGAAAGAAAGAGAGAGATATACAAGCTTAGAGTGCAGATAGAACTGTATGCTTTCATCTAATATATTATAAAGCACAGTTCTGTGGACATAGACCTAGGGAGATGGTGAACCACATATATCTTGTTGTTGTGTGTGATTGATGTTGTGCTCTTCTAATCTCTGATATAATGTTAATGAAATATTGTGTTAGATCTGAGATATAGTTCGCATAGTAGGCTTAAGAAAGATAAATAATAACTAAATCAGTGTGAGAGTGTTGCCCTGGATCCACTTTGCATTTCCTATGGTTGTAGAAACCTATGTACTACAACCCCCTATAGCTACTTTAGGTGAGACTGCATCTTCTTTGCAAGTGTTTCCGAAAGGGCCAATAGTTACTGCTTGTTGGTGCATTGTTATAACTGAACCCTGGGTCTTCCCCTATACCAACACCCCTCCCCTACAATTGTGTGTTTTCCTTGGTGCACTCTATGTTGATATACATATATGAAAATTTACATCACAATACTCAGAAATAAAAAATTTCAATTTAACAACTCCAATAATAGTTCTAACTATAATCTCATGTTCCACTCAACTCGCCTACTCAAGGAATGCACCATTCATTTATCAGGGATAACCCAAGGGATGTACCATCCATTTATCAGGGATAATCAAAGGGATGTACCATCCATTTATCAAAGCTAACCCAATGAATGAGACATTCTTTTATCAAGGTCCCCAATGTAGTTGGCTAGGACTCTGAGATGTGGTTCCAAAATTTTAGTCGCTCAAAAGGGAGTCTTGGATTTTTTCTTCTTCAAAATTATCAAAAATTGGTGTGTATTTTGCCCATATGTTTTCTTCATGCTCACATGTAGCATCTTCAGGACCATAACAGGTCCATCGAACCTTTACCAACCCTATGTCTTTGTTCCTGAGCACTTTGAATTTCCAGTCCAATATGTGCATTGGTTCCACCAAAAAATCCCCTTCATGCTCCACCTGGATCACATTACAATCAATTATGTGGTTAGGATCAAACACATATTTCTTTAACAATGACACATGAAATATATTATGCACTCTCATGGATGGAGAAAAAGATAACATGTATGCAACTGGCCCTATCTTTTCTAGTATTGCAAAAGGCCCACAATATCTTGTTTCCAACTTCGAGCAACTTCCTAATCTTATAAAGATTATATTTTCCTTTACTTTTAAGAACACATTCTCTCCCACTTTAAAATATCTAAAAATTTTGTTCTTGCCTGCATAACTTTTCTTCCTATCTTGGGTTGCTTTTAAATTCTGCTTTATCTTTTCCGTATTCTCTTCCATTTCTTTTAACAATTCTGGCCCAAGAACTGCTATGTCTTCTAGGCTATCCAAACTTACTGGTGTGTTACATTTTATGCCATGCAATGCTTCAAACGGACTCATCTTCAATGAGGAAGGCTACCCATAATTGTAGGAAAATTCAACTAAATGAATATAATCTTCCAAATTTTATGGTTTATCCATCACATATATTCTAAGCATGTTCTCAATTATTCTGTTAGTCCTTTCTATTTTCCCATCTAACTCTGGATGATGTGTTGTACTAAGATTTAAATTTTTCCCAAAGCCCTTGAACAAACCCTTCCAAAATTTGGAAGTAAAATTTGGATCTCTGTCTGAAACTATTGCCTTAGGCACTCCATCTATCCTAGCAACTTATTTCATATAAATATATGCAATATTTGCGTCCTTGTGTGTAGTATTTACTGGACTAAAATGTGTTGATTTAGTCAATTTATCCACCACCACCATGATGGAATCATGTTGCATCACTATTCTGGGAAGCTTAGTAATAAAATTAACTGTAACTACTTCCCACTTCCATTCTGGAATGAGCAATAGTTGTAGAAAACTTGCTAGGTATTTATGTTATGTCTTTACTTTTTGACATTCTATACATCTGGCTATGTAATTATCCACTTCCTTCTTCAGTCCTGACCAAAAGTATTGGCTTCTTACTGCTACAATTTTTTTTCCGATATCTTGGGTGCTCGGAATATGGCATATTATGTGTCTCCTTCAACACTACATTTTTTAGATCCCCAATTTGACACATACACCTTACCTTTGTACATGATAATTCAATCTTCTTTCAGCTCATAATAATTAAATTTCTGTTGAAAATTACCTTGTTGTAATGTCTCTTTTATTTTTAAATAATTCTGATTTGAATTTGTTGTTGCAACAATTTTGTCTTTCAGATATGCCCTCTACATTCTAATGGTTGCAATATGCACTTTGTTATCACACTAAGTCGCCTTGGGTCTCTTAGTTTGTTTTTGTTAAAAATAAAAATTAAAAAAAGGCCTTAGATTCTTATTTTCTCTTTGAAATAAATTTCTCATCCATTAAATGTTATTTATGATAGGACCCCTTAGGATGACTAAACCTTTGAGTCATAGCTCATGTGTTGATCCAAAATTCAATTTTTGGTCCTTAAACCCTTATGAGCTCATGGCCTATTCTTTATGTCCCCTCTCGTGCTTCATCCCTAGGTTGATACCTCCCATGACCAGGATGATGTGACACACCTCTCTCATCACTCATGACCTCACATGCATACCTCATCATCCCCACTCACCTGTCCAATCATTTTTTGATTTGGAGAACGCTTCCCACTCAGCAGGAATTTCTGTAGCACCTGTCACGATTATCATGCACCCACTCCAAGTCATGATTTCCACAACTGATACCTTAACCCTTGTTTTCAATGATTGAAGTCAGTTCAAATGCTTTCAAAAGATATTGCATTTATGATCCTTGGTAACGGTTTCTAAATTTGAAAAGTTCAGGAGTGATGCACTACATAAGTTTTCCAGTTCATATTAGACGATCGCATTTCCACTAAATCCGATGCTGTAAGCTTGGGTTTCGGTTTACTAAGCTTGCAGGGTAGTATGGGAGCCATATTTTCATTCCTGTAAACATCTTCGCTCGTATCCATAGTCTGATTATTCTCGTTAGTCATAGCCTTTGAAATTCACAGGCCTGAAATAGCCTATCCTCTGTGTATGTGTTGCACTACGTAGAGGCGTTGCTCAAACCTCTCTGATTATCCTTTGCTTCTTTTCATCCTGTACGAAGAGTCATTTCGGAATTACTTCCTCATAGTCTACACTCTGAAAACCTGTATAAGCCTGAAAGTCCATTTCTCATAGCCAAGTTCATTTTCTAAGCACTATTAATTTGGAGGACCATCCTTGTGCATTTGAAACTTAAATTGAAATTTTTTGGTCAATATCATCCCTTACAGCCTCTTAAAAACCCTCTCTCTGAGTCATGGAGACCCCGCAGTTGAAGAAAGCACACAAAGGTGGCAAGATAGTTCAAACAAAACCTATGGACATGCGCCTTTTTGAAACAGAAACCATGGCAAGGGAAATGTTTCGAAGAGCAGGATGTCTCTCTTTCTACCAGAACATGCAGAGAGGCCACTCAGAAGTAGCAAAACAATTTGCACTAAATTTTGATGGCAAGAAAACCAGAGTTGGAGATTTGGAATTTGAGGTGACTGAAGCCTCCATCTCAGGTGCAACAGGGATTCCCATTTCAAGAGAAAATTGGTTCAAGGCCATGGTATTGAGTTCACCTTTTGTTAAAGATCTTTTCAAGCCTGAATACCAAGCCAATGATTTATCAAAGAGTGTACCAAGGAATCAGTTGATTGACCAGTTTGACAAAATGTTGAAAATCATACAGAGATATTTTAGTTGTTAAGGGAGATTTAACACCCTGTATCATTACCACATAAGTTTGTTATTGCATTTTACTGGTAAGGTTCAGATGAATATTCCATATTACCTATTGATAAGTATAGGTAAAATGGCAGATAGGGCGCAAGACAAATCCAAGGATGTGGACTCCAGTCTTTTCCACTCTGGACTTATCAGGATGCTTGTCTCTGAAGAGTTGGGAAAGAAAGAGATCTCCTGGGAGAATTTTTTGGTCTCTTCTCACTTCAAACTGGACCCAACACCTACCCCCCAATCACAGATTGCAGGCTCTTCATCACCTACCAGTACTAAAACAAGGATCAGCAAGAAGAGAAAGGGGAGAGCCCCTGTTTTAGAGATCAATAAGCAGGTCAGGGAAGCTGAGGAGGAAGTATGCCCTTCCCCACACAGAGATTTCTCACCACCACCTCCACCAGGGTTAGAAGAAGTTCCATCTTCTACCAAGATGACATCAAAAAAAGGGAAGAATATTTTCTTTCCCTCTCCTCCTCCAGCAGTTGAAATCAAAGGTAAAAGACCTTTCACTAGGTCATCAATTCCTAAGGGGGATTTCAAAGGACATCCTTTACAAGAAACCCCTATACATAAGAAGAAAGGGAATGGCATTGAAAAAGTTGTAGAAGAGAAACAAGAAACCCCTGTACAGAAAATCAAAGGTAAAGGTACTAAAAGACCTTTGGAGATGGAAGATGAAATCCCTGTGAAGGATTGTAAAAAACCTATGAAGAATAAAGAACAGGCTGTTGTGCAAGAGAAGAAGCATAAAGGAAAAGGTTTTGAGAAGAATGATGAAACATGAAAGGAAACTCCTGTACAAATGGAAGAAAAGGATGAGAAGAATCCTGCTGAGATGTCCCCAACCCCCTTGGCAGCCAAACCTACAAAAGACTTATTAAGTAGCTTAGGGATGCAAGGAGAGAAATAACTCATCTCAAAGAAGAATACAAGGTCCACTTGGCTTAGATGAATGAGCTCATGATTGGCTACAACCATACCCTAGACTTCGCAAGGTTCACAGTGAGAAAGGATTTGCCTCTTCGTAAACGGCTGAAGAATCTTTACAGATAGAACAGGGGTTTCCAGGCTCAGAACAAGAAGATAAAGGTAGAACTGAAGCATTTCCAAGATGAAGTAACCCAAAATAATTTACAGATGTTGGTTGAGGCTTCCATTGAAGATGACAAACCAATACCTAAGAAGAGCACAACTATACTGAAAAAGCCTACCAGTGCTAAGAAGAAGAAGTTTACAGAGTTAGTTGGAGACACTCTTTGAACCAGAAAAAGTGTGAGGCTAAGTGTTAAAATGAAAAAGTAGTTGGTAGTGGTAAACCCCATTTTTGAGAGTTGTTCCTTCATGGGAAGGTTAACTGATATGCACATACTAATGTTTTCCTCCTATACAGGCTTCTATGTGTTTAGCTATATGAATTTTGGAATTTTTGCTAAGTGCTACCTTCACTTAGTGGTAAAAGCACCTAAGTAAATTGATTTTTCATCATGGAAGGACACAAACAACTCTACACACGTTCAGGAGTCAAAGACGCTTTATTTTTGGCATAGCTACCCAAACCCTTATGCAAATGCAGCGTAGGTGGCATTGTGTAATATTTTACAGAATGCGGAATTGTCATACATGCACTACCCACAGGCACTACCCACAGGTGTTGTGTAATATCTTATAGAGAGCCAGTTTACACACAGGCACTACTCAATTTTTCAACAGAGGACAAATGTAGCCGCATATATGTAGCACATGGGTGCTACCCACGGGTGTTGTATTCTCTCCTTGTTCCATTTTAGGGGGCGCTACACATAATTGCTACCCAAGGGAGTAGCCAGCAAACACTAGGGATCTAGGAGGACTAAGCCAACAGTTTTGGATAAGTTAATAATGAAATAACTGACAGAAGTAGAAATTGGCGTGCAGAGGACAACTACAAGCTCCAAAGGGACACATGGAAAAATAGGAGCTGAGCAGCAAAAGAGGATCAAAGCAGTTAGAAGCATGATTGGGTTTAGTCACCAACACTTCCCTATTTTATAGCATAGGTTGTTATCTTAGTTGTTAGAATAAATAAATGTTCTGATATTTTTAAGGAAAAGAGGCCAGCTCATACCTCCAACTGTTGCCTCCCTTTCTTGTTATAAATAGATAGTTGAATTTCTTTAATGGTTCGGATGGTAGAGAAAGCCTCCCAAGAAACTGTAATATTTTTGATAAAGTGACTATGATCTAGTATGTACTGGACTTAAGACTTTTTGACTAATAGAAATCAACTTCTATTTCAGACTATTTGCTTCTAATGCTAAATGTTCATATTTGAATGTTTCATATGGATGACTGTGGTAATGATATGATGGGGGTTTTATCATTTTATTGTCATGGTGTTTATTTAGCTCCTCAGTTTCCAATCTCAAGAAGATATTGTTTTAAGAAACTTTCTTCCTTTGGGATTTTTTGGACCTGATGTTTGCAGTAGCTCTTATATTCCTCTCATTCAAGTCTTCTTTCTATCCACATTTACTCCCAAAATGCTGGTTGAAATTAGTCAATACCTTATTTGTTGTTACATGTTAGCCCTGTTTCTGAGTGAGGATATTATCATTTCGAGTTTTTCCATTCGACCTTTCAAAAAACACTCATACGTTCACATATCATTTGATGGGTACTGGGCTTACCTTCCTTGCAATCAGAAGGTGACTCCTAGTGCTAACATGTTTGGTGTCATTGTCGGGGAATGACTTGAATACTTTTCCCTGGGATAGAATGACAATGCTTACTAGCTCTCAAGGTGCATTGGGACTTAGTATTTTGAAGATTGCATCTTGCACCTGGCGACTCCATTGATTCAGCTCTGGTGCCTAAAGGCAGACATACGATATCAAATCCAAAGTTACCCTTGGTTCCATCTAAGGTTGACACAGAGAAGATAATCAAGAAGAGAGAAGCTTCTAAAAAAGGTTTTTTTGCTACTACTACAAGTTCTTCTGGTCAGTTGCCTGTTTCCACTCTTGATACTCTAGTTGTTTTATCAAGTAAGATTCCTTTATCTTCTGTTGAAGTATCTAAAAAGCTATATTTTGAAGGGTTTCTTGTTGAATACTCTACCTTTGAAACTAAATTGAAAGAAGAAAACATTGATATATTGAAGTGTTTCAGTCTTGATAGTTTTGAAGATTTCCCTACATTAGGTTTTGCTACACCTCTCTCTGTTAAAAATTTAGTTGCCAAAGAAGTAGGAACTTCATCTCCTTCTCAGACCTTACCATCCTCCTCCAATACTCCACCTACTATTGTGAAGATTGAAATATCCCCTTTATCCTTTTCTCCTTCTCCTAATCTGCACACAGCCAGATCTCCTTCTCCTGCTTGTTCACCTAGAATCCAAAATCAAATTGCTGGATGGATGCCATAGTGGCTGCAAGATATGCTCCTCTATTCTTTCCTCATCCAATGAATGCTCTTCCCCCTGGAGTTTATTTGAAATACATGCCCAAGTTTATTGGAGAAGAAGATATAACAGTTGAGGAACATCTTGTTGCTTTCTATAGCTATGCAGATAACCAAAATATTGAAAATGAAGATGTTTGGATGAGGGTTTTTGTCCAAAGCCTTTTTGGTGAATCTAGGAAGTGGGTTAGGGGTCTGGACCCTGTATCCATCATGAGTATTGAGGCATTGGATGAATCCTTCTTGAGGCACTGGGGTCAAAAAGGATTTTTTGTATTATATCACTGAATTTGGATCTTTGAAAAGTAAAGAAGGAGAGTCTGTCTATGACTTTTCTAAAAGGTTTACCAAAATGTACAAGAAGATCCATGATGAGATCAAACCCACCGAAACCATGGAAAAAATCACTTATGCCGGTGATTTTGACTACGAGTTCTGCCTTCTATTGAGAGATATAATGTCACCTTCCTTAGTTCATATGTAGGATGTTTTCGTAGAGGTAGAATCCAACATAATTGCTTCAGATAAGCTCAGGGGAAAATCTGACAGAGATAGGAGGAAAAACAAAGGTGAAGCTTCCACTTCTGACTCTCCTGTTGTTCATTCATAGGTATATGAGTTGACCAAATTAGTAAAGTACCTTTCTACTGAGATAGATAAGTTAAAAACAAAAGGAAGACAACCATATAGAAATGCTCAGAACACTGAAAATAGAGGTAATTTCTGGAGACCCAACAATGCTCCCCAAATTCTTCCTAGAGATCCCAGAAACAGAGAGAGAAATGATCAGAGGATTCAAGCTCCTTTTCAGAATAATATGGTTTCTTGTGAAGAAGAAGAGGAGGTAGAGGTTGATCCTGAGATCCATTGTTTATGTCATTCATCCCCATCCCCACACTTGACTCAATCCTCTTATGAGCAATCTTTAATGGATATTCAAATCAATGAGCTAAGAAAGGTAGAGTAAACGAAGGAAAATGCTAGTAGATATAATCTGAGATCTAAGAAGAATGAAGAAAAAAGTGTTGCCCCTAATCAGCCTATTCAGAAAGAAGATTCTTCCAATACTGTGACAGTGAGAAGCAAGGAAAAATATTCTCAAAACCCACAACATCTGATCAGAAATCCTCCTCCTGAAACCAAAGAGATTTTGAAGCCTTCCCCCTCCTTCAGTTTTGAGAATGAGATCCAGAAAATTAAGATCCCTGTACCATTTTTGGAATTCATAAAAAATGAATAATTTAAAAAATATCTGACCAAAATGTTATAGCCCGATGCCTCTCCTAATTCCACTGATTCAATAAATCTACAAGATGAAAAACCAGCTATGATTTTAGGCCCTTTGATAGAAGACAGAGATGACTAATCCCCTCCCTTATATACTTCTCTCAATATTCATGACAAGGTGTTGCATAGCTATCTTTTGGATTCAGGGGCCTCACATAATCTTATGCCAAAATCTGTTATGGATGAACTTGGACTGGAAATCACCAAAACATATTATGACTTATATTCTTTCGACTCTAGGAAAGTAAAGTGTTTGGGGGTCATTAAGGATATGGTTGTGACTTTATTTCAGCTGCCCATGAAAAGTATACTTATGGATGTTGTGGTGGCTGACGTTCCTCCCAAGTTTGGCATGCTCTTGTCAAGGTCTTGCATAAAAATACTTGGAGGAACCTTGCAGATGGATCTCTCATATTCAACTATCCCGGTGTTTGGTGGGGAGCATAGAAGACTTTACAGAGAAGCCCAGTTGTCTTACATTATTAGTGATGAAGAAAACCCTGCTAATCATCTTGTTTTTTCTCTTGATACCAATTTGGGGTCCAGGATTTTGTAGCTCACTGATGTTCCTGAAGCTCCTCTTGAAATTATAAAAAATTCTGCTACCTTGTCTGAAGAACCTCCTCTAACCAATTATGTTTGGAATATGTTCTTTGATGGAGCCTCTTCTAAGGAAGGTTTCGGTGCTGGAGTGCTCTTTGTCTCACCAACTCAAGAAACCATATCTTTGTCATACAAACTAGAATTTGAAACTACCAACAATGTGGCAGAGTATGAATCTCTTATTTTTGGCTTGAGAGCTGCAAAGGATATGGGGATTAAAAAATTGTCAGTATTTGGAGATGCTAAATTGACTGTCCATCAGACCAAAAATATTTTCCAAACTAAGCACCCTAGGCTTAGATCTTATAGAAATGAAGTATGGGACCTAGTGGGGAATGTTTTCTCTGAGTATGACATCTCTTTTATTCCATGAGAAGAGAATTTTGTGGTTGATTCTTTGGCTGTATCAGCAAGCAATTTTAGGATACCCATACCGTTAAAACTCAAGTATGATGTAGAATTCAAATATAGGCCTTCTATATCGGATAATGTCAAATATTGGAAGGTGTTTGAAGATGATTTAGAACTTAAAAAATTTCTTGAGTCTGTTGATGAATTTGTTGCATTACACATTGATCAGGATCTTGATTCTGAAATTACTCCACATGTTGATGTTTTCCTTAACAGAATTGCTAATCATCATATCNTATACTTATGGATGTTGTGGTGGCTGACGTTCCTCCCAAGTTTGGCATGCTCTTGTCAAGGTCTTGCATAAAAATACTTGGAGGAACCTTGCAGATGGATCTCTCATATTCAACTATCCCGGTGTTTGGTGGGGAGCATAGAAGACTTTACAGAGAAGCCCAGTTGTCTTACATTATTAGTGATGAAGAAAACCCTGCTAATCATCTTGTTTTTTCTCTTGATACCAATTTGGGGTCCAGGATTTTGTAGCTCACTGATGTTCCTGAAGCTCCTCTTGAAATTATAAAAAATTCTGCTACCTTGTCTGAAGAACCTCCTCTAACCAATTATGTTTGGAATATGTTCTTTGATGGAGCCTCTTCTAAGGAAGGTTTCGGTGCTGGAGTGCTCTTTGTCTCACCAACTCAAGAAACCATATCTTTGTCATACAAACTAGAATTTGAAACTACCAACAATGTGGCAGAGTATGAATCTCTTATTTTTGGCTTGAGAGCTGCAAAGGATATGGGGATTAAAAAATTGTCAGTATTTGGAGATGCTAAATTGACTGTCCATCAGACCAAAAATATTTTCCAAACTAAGCACCCTAGGCTTAGATCTTATAGAAATGAAGTATGGGACCTAGTGGGGAATGTTTTCTCTGAGTATGACATCTCTTTTATTCCATGAGAAGAGAATTTTGTGGTTGATTCTTTGGCTGTATCAGCAAGCAATTTTAGGATACCCATACCGTTAAAACTCAAGTATGATGTAGAATTCAAATATAGGCCTTCTATATCGGATAATGTCAAATATTGGAAGGTGTTTGAAGATGATTTAGAACTTAAAAAATTTCTTGAGTCTGTTGATGAATTTGTTGCATTACACATTGATCAGGATCTTGATTCTGAAATTACTCCACATGTTGATGTTTTCCTTAACAGAATTGCTAATCATCATATCATGCAACTACCTAACAATCATATTCCGAAACGACTAGTTCCTTTGGAAAAATTATTTCATGAAAATGATGTGGAAGTAAAAGGGAAAGTGTCTACTAATGATGTTGATATAACTGAGTGCAATTTGGGAACATAGAAGGATCCAAAATATGTCAAGTTGTCAAGCAGCCTATCAAGAGAGAAGAGGGTTGAATATGTCAAATTGTTGAAGGAGTTTGTTGATGTATTCGCATGGACTTACGAAGATCTCTGAACTTATGACACAAAAATTATAGAGCACAAGATTCCATTAAAAGAAGAGACTAAGCCCTTCAGGAAAAAGTTGAGGCAAATCAATCCTATGTTACTGCCTATCATGGAGAAGGAGGTAAAGAAGATTTTAGATGCAAAAATTATTGTTCCATTGAGATATTCCGAATGGGTGGCTAATTTGGTCCCCGTGAGGAAAAAGAATGGAGAAATCAGACTCTGTGTCGATTTCCGGAATCTAAACAGAAGCTCTAAAAAGGATAATTACCCTTTCCCCAAGATGGATCATATATTACAGAGGGTGACAGGTGCAGCCTGGATGTCTATGGTTGATGGTTTTTCTGGCTACAACCAGATTTCTGTTTTGCCAGAGGATAGAGAGAAGACGGCTTTTACCACTCCTTGGGGTACATTCATGTACGCCAAGATGCCCTTTGGTTTTATGAATGCGGGGGTGACCTTTTAGTGAGCTATGGACATAGAATTTATTGGAGAGAAGGACAAGTTTGTTGTTATCTACTTAGATGACATAATCATGTTCTCTCAATCTGATGAAGAGCACTGTGATCATTTAAGAAAGGTTTTCTTAAAATGCAGAAAATTTGGCCTCTCTTTGAATCTGAAAAAGTCATTGTTCGCCATGAAAGAAGGAAAATTATTGGGGCATTTCGTGTCTGCTGAAGCAGTGAGGATTGATTCCAATAGGGTTGAATCTATACTAACATTAGCACTGCCTAGATCTAAAAAGGAGGTTCAAGCTTTTCTAGGAAAGGTTAATTTCTTGAGAAGGTTTGTGTCTAATTTTTTTGAGTTGCTTAAGTAGAGAATCCCATTGCCTTTTTCAGTTGGGCTTTGAGAGATAGAGAATTAAAATATGACATTATGGATAAGAAAACCTATGCACTGGTTAAATATCTTAAGTCCTTCAGAGTTTATGTGTTGCATTCAAGAGTTATTGCTTATGTTCCATCAGTTGTTGTAAAAGAAATTCTTATTCAGCCTGATATTGATGGAAAATGCAACAAATGGATTGCTAAAATCCTTGAATTTGATTTAGAAATCAGGCCTACCAAATTGGTCAAGGGTCAGGGTTGAGCAAAGTTATTGGCTGAATCAAATTGCCCAGCGTTGGGAGAAAATTTCATTGGCTCATGTTCATAAAAGCAACAGACTGAATTAAACAACAGAGGTGCTCAAGCCAGCCCTGCATTGGCAAATTGCAGTTGGTACAAGGACATTATATTTTTCTTGCAGAATCTACAACCTCCAAGTGGTATGGAAAAGAATAGGGGGAGAGCATTAAAACTCAAATCGATAAATTATTGTTTGGTTGATCAAATTTTGTATTGCAAGGATCGATTGGGAGTGTTATTGAGATGCCTAGACCCGCGAAAGGCCCAAAGGATTATGTCTGATTTTCATGACAATTTGTGTGGGGGGCATCATGTTTGGAGGACTACTACCTACAAGATTCTCATGGATGGGTATTTTTGGCCTAGTATGTTCACAGATGTTTCTGTTAAGATCAAAGCATGTGTTAAATGTCAGAAATTTTCTAGAAAGGAGCAGCTTAAGTCTTTTCCATTAAAGCTCGTAGCAGTTTCAGGACCTTTTCAACAATGGGGCTTATATTTTATCGGAGAAATTCATCCCACTTCCAGTGGCCAACATAGATGGATATTGACTGCAACAGATTACTTCACTAAGTGGATAGAGGCTATCCCTACTAGGAATGCTTCCCACAAGGTGATCATTAATTTCCTTGAAGACATTATAGCGAGGTTTGGATGTCCAAACAAAATTGTCACGAACAATGCTGCATCGTTCAAGGTTGAGCAATTGATTCAGTTCTGTGAACAATATGGGATCACATTGATTCATTCAACCCCTTATTACCCACAGGGAAATGGGCTTGCAGAATCCTCAAACAAAAGCCTTATAAATATTGTTAAGAATTTGTTGGAGGATAACAAAAAGGCATGGGATTCAAAACTCAAGTTTTCTTTATGGGCTGACAGAGTGACAACAAAGAGGGTCGTGGGCCTTTCTCCTTTCCAGTTGGTGTATGGGGTTGAGGCCTTTTTCCCCTCTCAACTCGCATTGTCTGTGGAAAAATTCATCCAAGATTATCAAGGGGAGCCGAATGATATGATCAGGAGGATTCAGTAGCTGGTTCAAGTGCATCAGACCCGGGAGCATCTAGTATATAAATAATATGATCATCAACTGAAGATCAAGCAGGCATTCGACAAGAAGGTGAAAAAAGAGGATTTCCAATTGGGTGATCTAGTGCTCAAGTGGGATGCACCGAGGCAGGATAAAGGTAGCATGGTAAATTTGAAGCTTTATGGATCAGTCCTTTCAAAATATCTGAGGTATTCCCTAATAAAACTTTCAAGTTGCAGAATATGGAGAATGAAGAGGTTTTTGGGTGCCCTGCAAATGGGCATTTCCTGAAAAAGTACTTTGCTTGAGCCTGGAGTGGCTCTTTACATCATTGTAAATATCATTTTCTTTAATTTTTGTGTTCCAATAACTGACCCCATAGCCCTAGGATAAGGCACTGAATCTACTCATTCTTGACAGCCCGTAGGGGGCATGTCATCCCCTCTGGAGCCAATGCTATCAAACTAAGTCACCTTGGGTCTCTTAGTTTGTTTTTGTTAAAAAGAAAAATTAAAAAAAGGCCTTAGATTCTTATTTTATTTTTGAAATAAATTTCTCATCCACTAAATGTTATTTATGACAGGACCCCTTAGGATGACTAAACCTTTGATTCATAGCTCATGTGTTGATCCACAATTCAATTTTTGGTCCTTAAACCCTTATGAGCTCATGGTCTATTCTTTATGTCCCCTCTAGTGATTCATCCCTAGGTTGATACCTCCCATGACTAGGCTGATGTGACACACCTCTCTCATCACTCATGACCTCACATGCATACCTCATGATCCCCACTCACCTGTCCAATCATTTTTTGATTTGGAGAACACTACCCACTCAGCAGGCATTTTTGTAGTGCCTGTCACGATTATCATGCACCCACTCCAAGTCATGATTTCCACGACTGATACCTTAACCCTTGTTTTCAGTTCTTGAAGTCAGTTGAAATGCTTTCAAAAGATATTGCATTTATGATCCTTGGTAACGGTTTCTAAATTTGAAAAGTTCAGCAGTGATACACTGCATAAGTTTTCGAGTTTAGATCAGACGATCACATGTCCACTAAATCCGATGTTGTGAGCTCTAATTTTGGTTTTCCTAGCTTGCAAGGTAGTATGGGAGCCATTTTTGCATTCCTGTAAACATCTTCGCTCATATCCATAGTCTGATTATTGTGGTTAGTCATAGCCTTTGAAAGTCACGGGCCTGAAATAGCCTATCCTCTGTGTATGCGTTGCGCTACGTAGAGGCGCTACTCAAACCTCTCTGATTATCCTTTGCTTCTTTTCATCTTGTAAGAAGAGTCATTTTGGAATTACTTCCTCATAGTCTACACTCTGAAAACCTGCATAAGCCTGAAAGTCCATTTCTCATATCTAAGATCATTTTCTAAGCACTGTTAATTTGGAGGGCCATCCTTGTGCATTTGAGACTTAAATTGAATTTTTCTGGTCAATAGCATCCTTTACAGCCTCTTAAGAACCCTCTCTCTGAGTCATGGAGACCCCTCAGTCGAAGAAAGCACACAAAGGTGTCAATATAGTTCGAACAGAACCTATGGACATGCACCTTTTTGACACATAACCCATGGCAAGGGAAATTGTTCGAAGAGCAGGATGCCTCTCTTTCTTCCAAAACATGCAGAGAGGCCACTTAGAAGTAGCAAAACAATTTGCACTAAATTTTTATGGCAAGAAAACCAGAGTTGGAGATTTGGAATTTGAGGTGACTGAAGCCTCCATCTCAGCTGCAACAGGGATTCCCATTTCAAGAGAAAATTGGTTCAAGGCCATGGTATTGAGTTCACCTTTGGTTAAAGATCTTTTCAAGCCTGAATACCAAGACAATGATTTATCTAAGAGTGTGCCAAGGAATCAATTGATTGACCAGTTTGACAGAATGTTGAAAATCATATAGAGATATTTTAGATGTGAAGGGATATTTGACACCCTGTATCATTACCACATAAGGCTGTTGTTGCATTTTACCGGTAAGGTTCAGATGAATATTCCATATTACTACTAAGAAGTATAGGTAAAATGGCAGATAGGGTGAAATCTAAATCCAAGGATGTGGACTCCAGTCTTTTCCACTCTGGACTTATCAGGATGCTTGTCTCTGAAGAGTTGGGAAAGAAAGAGATCTCCTGGGAGAATTTTTTGTTCTCTTCTCACTTTAAACTAGAACCAACACCTAACCCCCAATCACAGATTATAGGCTCTTCATCAACTACCAGTACTAAAATAGGGATCAGCAACAAGACAAAGGGCAGAACCTATGTTTCAGAGATCAATAAGAAGGTCAGGGAAGTTGAGGAGGAAGTTTGTCCTTCCCCACACAAAGATTTCTCACCACACCTCCACCAGGGTTAGAAGAAGTTCCATCTTCTACCAAGGTGAAATCAAAAAAAGGGTAGAATCTTCTCTTTCCCTTTCCTCCTCCAGTAGTTGAAATCAAAGGTAAAAGACCTTTCACTAGGACATCAATTCCTAAGGGGGATTTCAAAGGACATCCTTTACCAGAAACCCCTATACATAAGAAGAAAGGGAAAGGCATTTAAAAAGATGTAGAAGAGAAACAAGAAACCCCTGTACAGAAAATTAAAGGTAAAGGTACCAAAAGACCTTTGGAGAGGGAAGATGAAATTCCTATGAAGGATTGTAAAAAACCTATGAAGAATAAAGAACAGGTTGTTGTGCAAGAGAAGAAGCATAAAGGAAAAGGTTTTGAGAAGACCGATGAAACATGATAGGAAACTCCTATACAGATGGAACAAAAGGACGAGAAGAAGCCTATTGAGACTGCACATGTCCCCAACCCCCTTGGAAGCGAGACCTACAAAATATTTATTAAGCAGCTTAGGGATGCAAGGAGAGAAATAGCTCGTCTCAAAGCAGAAGACAAGGTCCACTTGGCTCAGATGAATGAGCTCATTATTGGTTACAACCATACCCTATACTTGGCAAGGTTCACAGTGATAAAGGCTCTACCTCTTCGTAAACAGTTGAAGAATCTTTACAGACAGAACAGGGGTTTCCAGGCTCAGAACGGGAAGCTAAAGGAAGAACTGAAGCATTTCCAAGATCAAGTAACCCAAAAGAATTTACAGGTGGTTGTTGAGGCGGCCATTGAAAATGACAAGCCAGTAGCTAAGGAGAGCACAACTATACTGAAGAAGCCTACCAGTGCTAAGAAAAAGAAGTCTACTGAGTTAGTTGGAGACACTCTTTCCACCAGAAAGAGTGTGAGGCTAAGTGTTAAAATGAAAAAGTAGTTGGTAGTGGTAAACCCCATTTTTTAGATTTGTTCCTTCTTAGGAAGGTTAACTGATATGCACATACTAAGTTTTTCCACCTATACAGGCTTCTATGTGTTTACCTATATGAATTTTGGAATTTTTGCTAAGTGCTAGCTTCACTCAGTGGTAAGAGCACCTAAATAAATTGATTTGTCATCATGGAAGGACACAAACATCTCTACACACGTTCAGAAGTCAAAGACGCTACATTTTTGGCATAGCTACCCAAACCCTTATGCAGACGCAACGTAGGTGGCACTACGTAAAGGGGCTACGTAATATTTTACAGAATGCAGAATTGTCATACAGGCACTACCCACAAGCACTGTGTAATATCTTACAGAGAGTAGGTTTACACACAGGCGCTACTCAAATTTTCAATAGAGGACAAATGTAGCCACAGATATGCAGAAGAGGGGTGCTACCCACAGGCGCTACCTTCTCTCCTTGTTCCATTTTAGTGGGCACTACACAGAATTTCTACCCAAGGGAGTAGCCAGCAAACACCAGGGATCTAGGAAGACTAAGCCAACATTTTTGGATAATTTAATAATGAAATAACTGACAGAAGTAGCAGTTGGCGTGCAGAGGACAACTACAAGCTCCAAAGGGACACATGGAAAAATAAGAACTGAGAAGCAAAAGAGGATCAAGGCAGTTAGAAGCGTGATTGGGTTTAGTCACCAACACTTCCCTATTTTATAGCATAGGCTATTATCTTAGTTGTTAGAATAAATAAATGTTCTGAGATTTTTAAGGAAAAGAGGCCAGCTCGTACCTCCAGTTGTTGCCTCCCTTTCTTGTTATAAATAGATAGTTGAAATTCTTTAATGGGTCGGATGGTAGAGAAAGGCTCCCAAGAAACTGTAATATTTTTTATAAAGTGGCTGTGATCTAGTATGTATTGGACTTAAGACTTTTTTACTAATAGAAATCAGCTCCTATTTCAGACTATTTGCTTCTAATGCTAAATGTTCATATTTGAATGCTTCATATGGATGACTGTGGTAATGATATGATGGAGGTTTGATCATTTTATTGTCATGGTGTTTATTTATCCCCTTAGTTTCCAATCTCAAGAAGATCTTGTTTTAAGAAACTTTCTTCCTTTGGGATTTTGTGGACCTAATGTTTGCAGTATCTCTTATATTCCTCTCATTCAAGTCTTCTTTCTATCCACATTTACTCCCAAACTACTAGTTGAAATTAGTCAAGACCTTATTTGTTGTTACATGTTAGCCCTGTTTCTGATTGAGGATATTATCATTTTGAGTTTTTCCATTCAACCTTTCAAAAAACAATCATACTTTCACATATCATTTGATGGGTACTGGGATTACCTTCCTTGCAATCAGAAGGTGACTCCTAGTGCTAAAAAATTTTGCATCGTTGTCAGGGAACGATTTGAATACTTTTCCCTGGGATAGAACGACAATGCTTACTAGCTCTCAAGGTGCATTGGGACTTAGTATTTTGAATATTGCATCTTGCACCTGTCGACTCCATTGATTCATCTCTGGCGCCTAAAGGCGGACATATGAGATCAAATCCATAGTTACCTTTGGTTCCACCTAAGGCTAACCCAGAGAAGATAAACAAGAAGGGAAAAGCTTCTAAAAAAGGTTTTCCTGCTACTACTACAAGTGCTTATGGTAAGTTGCCTGATTCCACTCTACATACTCCAGTTGTTTTATCAAGTAAGCTTCCTTTATCTTCTGTTGAAGTATCTAAAAAGATAGATTTTGAAGAGTTTCCCATTGAATACTCTACCTTTGAAACTGAATTGAAAGAAGAAAACATTGATATATTCTCCTCCCTTTATATTGAGAAGTGTTTTGGTCTTGATATTTTTGAATATTTTCCTACGTTAGGTTTTTCTACACCTCTCTCTGTTAAAAATTTAGTTTCCAAAGAAGTATGAACTTCATCTCCATCTCATACCTTACCATCCTCCTCCAAGACTCCACCTGATGTTGTGAAGACTGAAAACTCCCCTTTATCCTTTTCTCCTTCTCCTAATCTACACACAACCAGATCTCCGTGTCCTGCTTGTTCACCTAGAATCCAAAATCAAATGGAATTTGTTAACCCCCTTGCATATAGGATGGATGCCATAGTGGTTGCAATATATGCTCCTCTATTCTTGCCTCATCCAATGAATTCTCTTCCCCCTGGATATTATTTGAAATACATGCCCAAGTTTATTGGAGAAGAAGATATAACAATTGAGGAACATCTTGTTGCTTTATATAGCTATGCAGATAACCAAAATATTGAAAATGAAGATGTTTGGATGAGGGTTTTCATCCAAATCCTTTTTGGTGAAGCTAGGAAGTGGTTTAGGGGTCTATCCCCTAGATCCATCACGGGTATTGAGGCGTTGGATGAAGACTTCTTGATGCACTGGGGTGACAAAAAGGATTTTTTGTATTATATCACTGAATTTGGATATTTGAAAAGGAAAGAAGGAGAGTATGTCTCTGACTTTTCTAAAAGGTTTAACAAAATGTAGAAGAAGATCCATGATGAGATAAAACCCACTGAAGCCATTGAAAAAATCACTTATGTATGTGCTTTTGGCTCCAAGTTCTTCCTTCTATTGAGAGAGAGAAGGTCACCTTCCTTAGTTCAGATGCAGGATGTTTAATTAGAGGTAGAATCAAACATAATTGCTTCAGATAAGCTCAGGGGAAAATTTGATAGAGATAGAAGGAAAAACAGAGCTAAAGCTTTTACTTCTGACTCTCCTATTGTTCATTCACAGGTAGATGAGTTGACCAAATTAGTAAAGTCCCTTTCTTCTGAGATCGATAATTTAAAATCAGAAGGAAGACAACCATATAGAAATGATCAGAACACTGAAAATAGAGGTAATTTCAGGAGACCCAACAATGCTCCCCAAATTCTTCCTAGAGATCCCAGAAACAGAGAGAGAGATGATCATAGGATTCAAGCTCCTTTTCAGAATAATATGTTTGTTGATGAAGAACAAGAGGAGGTAGAGGTTGATCCTGAGATCCACTGTTTAGGTGATTCATCCCCATCCCCACACTTGACTCAATCCTCTTATGAGAAATATTTAATGGATATTCAAATCAATGAGCTAAGAAAGGGAGACCAGATGAAGGAAAATGCTAGTAGATATAATCTGAGATATAAGAAGAATGAAGAAAAACGTGTTGCCCCTAATCAGCCTGTTCAGAAAGAAGATTCTTCCAAGGATGTGATAGTGAGAAGCAAGTTAAAATATTCTCAAAAACCACAACTTTTGATCAGAAATCCTCCTCCTGAAACTAAAGAGATTTCGAAGCCTTCTTCCTCCTTCAGTTTTGAGAATGAGATCCAGAAAATTAAGATCCCTGTACCATTTTTGGAATTGATAAAAAATGAAGAATTTAAAAAATATCTGACCAAAATGTTATAGCCCGATGCCTCTCCTACTTCCACTGATTCAATAAATCTACAAGATGAAAAACCAACTGTGATTTTAGTCCCTTTGATAGAAGACAGAGATGACTCATCCCCCCCCTTCTATACTTCTCTCAATATTCATGACAAGGTGTTGCATAACTGTCTTTTGGATTTAGGGACCTCGCATAATCTTATGCCAAAATCTGTTATGGATGAACTTGGACTGGAAATCACCAAAACCTATCATGACTTATATTCTTTCGAATCTAGGAAAGTAAAGTGTCCGGGGGTCATTAAGGATATGGTTGTGACTCTATTTCAACTGCCCATGAAAAGTATACTTATGGATGTTTTGGTGGCTGACATTCCTCCCAAGTTTGGCATGCTCTTGTCAAGGTCTTCCATAAAAAGAATTGCAGGAACCTTGCAGATGGATCTCTCATATGAAACTATCCCATTGTTTGGTGGGGAGCATAGAAGACTTTACAGAGAAACACAACTAGCTTACATTATTGGTGATGAAGCAAACCCTGCTAATCATCTTGTTTTTGCTCTTGATACTGATTTGGGGTCCAGCATTTTGCAGCTCACTGATGCTCCTGAAGCTCCTCTTGAAATAAGAAAAATGTATGCTACCTTGTATGAAGAACCTCCTCTAACCAATTCTATTTGGAATATGTTCTTTGATGGAGCCTCTTCTAAGGAAGGTGTCGGTGTTGGAGTGCTCTTTGTCTCACCAACTCAGGAAACCATATCTTTGTCATACAAACTAGAATTTGAAACTACCAACAATCTGGTAGAGTATGAAGCTCTTGTTTTGGGCTTGAGAGATGCAAAGGATATGGGGATTAAAAAATTTCCAGTATTTGGAGATGCTGAATTGATTGTCCATCAGACAAAAAATCTTTGCCAAACTAAGCATACTAGGATTAGATCTTATAGAAATGAAGTATGGGACCTAGTGGAGAATTTTTTCTCTGAGTATAACATCTCTTTTATTCCACGAGAAGAGAATTTTTTGGTTGATTCTTTGGCTGTATCAGCAAGCAATTTCAAGATACCCATACCGCCAAAACTCAAGTATGATGTAGAAGTCAAATATAGGGCTTCTATATCGGACAATGTCAAATATTGGAAGGTGTTTGAAGATGATTTAGAACTTAAAAAATTTCTTGAGTCTGTTGATGAATTTTTTGCATTACACATTGATCAGGATATTGATTCTGAAATTACTCCACATGCTGATGTTTTCCTTAACAGAATTGCTAATCATCATATCATGCAGCTACCTAGCAATCATATTCCAAAAGGACTAGTTCCTTTGAAAAAGGTATTTGATGAAAATGATGTGGCAGTAAAAGGGAAAGTGTCTACTGATGATGCTGATATAACTGAGTGCAATTTGGGAACAGAGAAGGATCCAAAATATGTCAAGTTGTCAAGCAGCCTGTCAAGAGAGCAGAGGGATGAATATGTAAAATTGTTGAAGGATTTTGCTTATGTATTCGCATGGACTTACAAAGATCTCCGAACTTATGACACAAACATTATATAGGAAAATATTCCATTAAAAGAAGAGACTAATCCCTTCAGGAAAAAGTTGAGGAAAATCAATCCTACATTACTGCCTGTCATGGAGAAGGAGGTAAAAAAGATTTTAGATGAAAACATTATTGTTCCTTTGAGATATTCTGAATGGGTGGCTAATTTGGTCCCCGTGAGGAAAAAGAATGGAGAAATCAAACTCTCAATTTTCGGAATCTGAACAGAAGCTCTAGAAAGGATAATTACCCTTTGCCCAAGATTGAGCATATATTACAGAGGGTGACAGGTGCAGCTTGGATGTCTATGGTTGATGGTTTTTCTGGCTACAACCAGATTTCTATTTTGCCAGAGGATAGAGACAAGATGGCTTTTACCACTCCTTGGGGTACATTCATGTACGCCAAGATGCACTTTGGTTTGATGAACACGGGGGAGACCTTTCAGCGAGCTATGAACATACCATTTATTGGAGAGAAGGACAAGTTTTTTGTTATATACTTAGATGACATAACCATGTTCTCCCAATCTGATGAAGAGCATTGTGATCATTTAAGAAAGGTTTTCTTAAAATGAAAAAAAATTGGCCTCTCTTTGAATCCAAAAAAGTCATTGTTCGCCATGAAAGAAGGAAAATTATTGGGGCATATCATGTCAGCTAAAGGAGTGAGGATTGATTCCAGTAGGGTTGAAGCTATATTAACCTTAGCACTGCCTAGATCTAAAAAGGAGGTTCAATCTTTTCTAGGAAAGGTTAATTTCTTGAGAAGGTTTGTGTCAAATTTTGTTCAGTTGCTTAAGTATATCATAGCCATGTTGAGGAAAGAAAATGAAATCAAGTGGACTGCTGAGGCTCGTAGTTATTTTGATCAAATAAAGAAATCTTTGATGGAAGCCCCGGTCCTACTCAGCCCAGACTACTCCAAGGACTTTCTTATTTTTTCTTTTTCCTCTTTTGATACAATAGCAACAGTTTTGTTGCAGAAGAACTCTGAAGGCTTAGAGCAGCCCATTGCCTTTTTCAACCGGGCTTTGAGAGATGCAGAATTAAAATATGACATTATGGATAAGAAAGCCTATGCACTGGTTAAATCTCTTAAGTCCTTCAGAGTTTATGTGCTACATTCAAGAGTTATTGCTTATGTTCCATCAGCTGCTGTAAAAGAAATTCTTATTCAGCCTAATATTGATGAAAAACATAGCAAATGGATTGCTAAGATCATTGAATTTGATTTAGAAATCAAGCCTACCAAATTGTTCAAGGGCCAGGGTTTAGCCAAGCTATTGGTTGAATCAAATTGCTCAGTGTTGGGAGTAAATTTCATTGGCTCATGTTCAGAAAAGCAGCAGACTGAATTAAACAACAGAGGTGCTCAAGTCAACCCTGCATTGGCAAATTGCAGTTGGTACAAGGACATTATATTTTTCTTGCAAAATCTACAACCTCCAAGTGGTATGGAAAAGATCAGGGGGAGAGCATTAAAACTCAAATCGATAAAGTATTTTTTGGTTGACCAAATTTTGTATTGGAAGGATCCATTGGGAGTGTTGTTGAGATGCCTAGACCTGTGAGAGGCCCAAAGGATTATGTCTGATTTTCATGACAGTTTTAGTCGAGGGCATCATTTTTGGATGACTACTACCTACAAGATTCTCAGGGCTAGGTATTTTTGGCCTAGTCTGTTCACAGATGTTTGTGTTAAGATCAGAGCATGTGTTAAATGTCAGAAATTTTCTGGAAAGCAGCAGTTTAAGTCTTTGTCATTAAAGCCTGTAGTAGTTTCAAGACCTTTTCAAAAATGGGGCTTAGATTTTATCGGGGAAATTCATCCCGCTTCCAGTGTCCAACATAGATGGATCTTGACTGCCACATATTACTTCACTAAGTGGATAGAATCTATCCCTACCAGGAATGCTTCCCACAAGGTGATCATTAATTTTCGTGAAGACATTATGGCGAGGTTTGGATGTCCGAACAAAATTGTCACTGACAATGTTGCATATTTAAAGGCTGATCCATTGATTCAGTTTTGTGAACAATATGGGATCACATTCATTCATTCAACCCCTTATTACCCACAGGGAAATGGGCTTGCAGAATCCTCAAACAAAAGCCTTATAAAGATTGTTAAGAAGATGTTGGAGGATAAGAAAAAGGCATGGGATTCAAAACTCAAGTTTTCTTTATGGGCTAACAGAGTGACAACAAAGAGGGCCTTGGGCCTTTCCCCTTTCCATTTGGTGTATGGGGTTGAGGCTTTTTTTCCCTCTCAACTCGCCTTGCCTGTGGCAAAATTCTTCCAATATTATCAAGGGGAGCCCAATGATATGATCAGGAGGATTCAACAATTGTTTGAAGTGTAGCAGACCCGAGAGTAGCTGGTAGATAAATCATATGATCATAAACTGAAGATCAAGCAGGCATTCGACAAGAAGGTGAAAAAAGAGGATTTCCAATTGGGCGATATGGTGCTCAAGTGGGATGTACCAAGGCAGGATAAAGGCAAGCATGGTAAATTTGAAGCTTTATGGATCGGCCCTTTCAAAATCTCTGAGGTATTCCCTAATAACACTTTCAAGTTGCATAATATGGAGAATGAAGAGGTTTTTGGTGGCCCTATAAATGGGCATTTCCTGAAAAAGTACTTTACTTGAGCCTGGAGTGGCTCTTTACATCATTGTAAATATCATTTTTTTCTATTTTTGTGTTCCAATAACTGACCCCATAGCCCTAGGATAAGGCACTGAATCTACTCATTCTTGACAGCCCGTAGGGGGAATGCCATCCCCTGTGGAGCCAATTTTATCACACTAAGTCGCCTTGGATCTCTTAGTTTGTTTTTGTTAAAAAGAAAAATTAAAAAAAGGCCTTAGATTCTTATTTTCTCTTTGAAATAATTTCTCATCCATTAAATTTTATTTATGATAGGACCCCTTAGGATGACTAAACCTTTGATTCATAGCTCATGTGTTGATCCACAATTCAATTTTTTGTCCTTAAGCCCTTATGATCTCATGGTCTATTCTTTATGTCCCCTCTCGTGATTCATCCCTAGGTTGATACCTCCCATGACCAGGCTTATGTGACACACCTCTCTCATCACTCATGACCTCGCATGCATACCTCATCATCCCCACTCACCTGTCCAATCATTTTTTGATTTGGAGAACATTGCCCACTTAGCAAGCATTTATCATGCACCCACTCCAAGTCATGATTTCCATGATTGATACCTTAACCCTTGTTTTCAGTGCCTAAAGTTAGTTGAAATGCTTTCAAAAGATCTTGCATTTATGATCCTTGGTAACGGTTTCTAAATTTGAAAACCTCAGCAGTGATGCACTGCATAAGTTTTCTAGTTCAGATTAGATGATCGCATGTCCACTAAATCCGATGTTGAGAGCTCAAGTTTCAATTTGCTAAGTTTGCAGGGTAGTATGGGATCCATATTTGCATTCGTGTAAACATCTTTGCTCGTATCCATAGTCTGATTATTGTGGTTAGTCATAGCCTTTGAAAGTCACAGGACTGAAATAGCCTATCCTCTATGTATTTGTTGCGCTATGCAGAGGCACTACTCAAACCTCTCTGATTATCCTTTGCTTCTTTTCATCCTATACGAAGAGTCATTTTGGAATTACTTCCTCATAGTCTACACTCTGAAAACCTGTATAAGCCTGAAAGTCCATTTCTCATAGTCAAGTTCATTTTCTAAGAACTGTTAATTTGGAGGGCCATCCTTGTGCATTTGAGACTTAAATTGAAGTTTTCTGGTCAATATCATCCCTTACAGCCTCTTAAGAACCCTCTCTTTGAGTCATGGAGACCCCTCAGTCGAAGAAAGAACACAAAGGTGGCAAGATAGTTCAATCAGAACCTGTGGAGATGTGCCTTTTTGACACAGAACCCATGGAAAGGGAAATGTTTCGAAGAGCAGGATGCCTCTCTTTCTGCCAAAAAATGCAGAGAGGCCACTCAAAAGTATAAAAACAATTTTCACTAAATTTTGATGGCAAGAAAACCAGAGTTGGAGATTTGGAATTTGAGCTGACTGAAGCCTCCATCTCAGCTGCAACAGAGATTCCATTTCAGGAGAAAATTGGTTCAAGGCCATGGTATTGAGTTCACCTTTCATTAAATATATTTTCAAGCATGAATACTAAGCCAATGATTTATCTAAGAGTGTGCCAAGGAATCAGTTGATTGACTAGTTTGACAGAATGTTGAAAATCATACAGAGATATTTTAGTTGTGAAGGGAGATTTAACACCATGTATCATTACCACATAAGGTTGTTGTTGCATTTTACTGGTAAGGTTCAAATAAATATTCCATATTACCTATTGAGAAGTATAGGTAAAATGGCAGATAGGGTGCAAGACAAATCCAAGGATGTGGACTCCAGTCTTTTCCACTCTAGACTTATCAGGATGCTTGTCTCTGAAGAGTTGGGAAAGAAAGAGATCTCCTGGGAGAATTTTTTGGTCTCTTCTCACTTCAAACTGGACCCAACACCTACCCCCCAATAATAGATTGCAGGCTCTTCATCACCTACCAGTACTAAAACATGGATCATAAAGAAGAGAAAGGGCAGAGCCCCTGTTTCAGAGATCAATAAGAAGGTCAGGGAAGCTGAGAAGTTTGTCCTTCCCCACATAGAGATTTCTCACCACCACCTCTACTAGGGTTAGTATAAGTTCCATATTCTACCAAGGTGACATCAAAAAAATGGAAGAAGCTTCTCTTTCCCTCTCCTCCTCCAGCATTTCAAATCAAAGGTAAAATACCTTTCACTAGGTCATCAATTCCTAAGGGGGATTTCAAAGGACATCCTTTACCAGAAACCCATATACATAAGAAGAAAGGAAAAGGCATTGAAAAAGCTATAGAAGAGAAACAAGAAACCCCTGTATAGAAAATCAAAGGTAAAGGTACCAAAAGACCTTTGGAGAGGGAAGATGAAATCCCTGTGAAGGATTGTAAGAAACCTATGAAGAATAAAGAACAGGTTGTTGTGCAAGAGAAGAAGCATAAAGGAAAAGGTTTTGAGAAGACTGATGAAACATGCAAGGAAACTCCTATACGGATGGAAGAAAAGGATGAGAAGAAGCCTGTTGAGATTGCACATGTCCCCAACCCCCTTGGTAGCCAGACCTACAAAAGACTTATTAAGCAGCTTAGGGATGCAAGGAGAGAAATATCTCATCTCAAAGAAGAAGACAAGGTCCACTTGGATCAGATGAATGAGCTCATGATTGCTTACAACCATACCCTATACTTGGCAAGGTTCATAGCGATAAAGGCTCTGCCTCTTCATAAACAGCTAATGAATCTTTACAGACACAACAGGGGTTTCTAGGCTCATAATAGGAAGCCAAAGGCAGAACTGAAGCATTTCCAAGATGAAGTAACCCAAAAGAATTTACAGGTTTTGGTTGATGTGTCCATTGAAGATGACAAGCCAGTAGCTAAGGAGAGCACAACTATACTGAAGAAGCCTACCAGTGCTAAGAAGAAGAAGTCTATTGAGTTAGTTGGAGATACTCTTTCCACCAGAAAGAGTGTGAGGCTAAGTGTTAAAATGACAAAGTAGTTGGTAGTGGTAAAACCCATTTTTTAGAGTTGTTCCTTCTTGGGAAGGTTAACTGATATGTACATACTAATTTTTTCCACCTATACAGGCTTATATGTGTTTATCTATATGAATTTTGGAATTTTTGCTAAGTGCTAGCTTCACTCAGTGGTAAAAGCACCTAAGTAAATTGATTTGTCATCATGGAATGACACAAACATATCTACACACGTTCAGGGGTCAAAGACATTGCATTTTTGGCATAGCTACCCAAACCCTTATGCAGACGTAGTGTAGGTGGCATTGCATAAAGGTGCTACGTAATATTTTATAGAACACGAAATTGTCATATAGCCGCTACCCATAGGCGCTACCCACAGGCATTGTGTAATATCTTACAGAGAGTTGGTTTACACACAGGCGCTACTCAATTTTGCAACAGAGGAAAAATGTAGCTTCAGAAATGTAGCACAGGCCTGACACTACCCATAGGCGCTGCCTTCTCTCCTTGTTCCATTTTAGGGGGTGCTACCCAGAATTTCTACCCAATGGAGTAGCCAGCAAACACCAGGGATCTAGGAAGACTAAGCCAATAGTTTTGGATAAGTTAATAATGAAATAACTGACAGAAGTAGTAGTTGGCATGCATAGGACAACTACAAGCTCCAAAGGGACACATGGAAAAACATGAGTTGATCAACAAAAGAGGATCAAAGTAGTTAGAAGCATGATTGGGTTTAGTCACCAACACTTCCCAGTTTTATAGTATAGGTTGTTATCTTAGTTGTTAGAATAAATAAATGTTCTGAGATTTTTAAGGAAAATAGGCCAGCTCGTACCTCCAGTTGTTGCCTCCCTTTCTTGTTATAAATAGATAGTTGAATTTCTTTAATGGGTCAGATGGTAGAGAAAGGCTCCCAAGAAACTGTAATATTTTTGATAAAGTGACTGTGATCTAGTATGTACTGGACTTAAGACTTCTTCTTTTTTTTTAACTATAACGGGTATGGAATTTATTTATCTAAAGTGATAATGGGTCTTTTCCAAAGCGACCCCTATTACAATGCAGTTTTCTAACTGCTGTTGCTTTTGATCTACAACATTCTCAGGGAATTTGAACAAAACTTTCATTGTTTACAATTAGCAGTCCTTTCATGAGTGTGTTTCCTTTGTTCGCCATCTGATCAGCTTCACTATTTGACTTTCTAAGAATATGATAAAACTTGCAAGAGTCGAAGTCTAGAAGAACTCTCTTCAATCTGACCAAGGTTTTGTTGAGGATGGCATTGTTGAACCGTGCCTCCATGTTTAATTTTTTTATTATTATCTCTGAATCTCCAAAAACTTAAAGGTCTTTGACTCCTTTTACTCTTGCAATAAGGCATGCTTTGAGAAGCCCTAGAATCTCAGCTTGATTGTTGGATTTCTGACCTAATCCCCAGCAGAAACAGTCTTTTGAAGACCCATCTGGGGAGTAGATGACCCCCCCAGCACCAGTGACATCGGGATTTCCTTTGGACGCCCCATCAAAGAAAATTGTGGTTAAATTTTGAGACTGCCACCAAGACTGGAAAGTGTCATTATCATCTCTTATGCACCAATCTGGATTGACAGTTTGTGGGGAGAGGAGATACTTACGTGGATAAGGCATAAGAGGGCCTACCACCTCTTTTCCTCGGGTAGTAATGAAGGATCCTCTTTAAAATACTGTTGTTGGGCCGCTTCCAGGAGGAAGGATTTAGCTTTTGCAACTACTTGCAATGGGGAGTGTCGCAGCTCTTTGAAAATCAGCTGATTGCATGACAACCAAAGTTGCCAACATACATATTTGGGAATCACTGTCCATATTTTGCGCCAAAGTGATTTGGAAGGGATTTGTTGGGGGTAGAAAAGACTCCAAGAGGAAAAGAGATCCACAACAGAATTCTGGGGAGGGAATGAAATCTGAAAGTCCTGTAGAATGAGTCCCCAAACCTCTTTAGCAAAAATGCAATCCATGAATAGGCGTTGGGATATTTTGGAGTTATTGTTGCATAACATGCATCTGTGAGGCCCCACTATGTTCCTTTTCTCCAGATTATCTCCCGTTAGAATTTTATTGTGTACCAGGGTCCAGAAGAAGAAGTTCACTTTTGGTAAGGCTAGAGGTTCCCAGACATTTTTCCAGAAAGTCGTTGTTTGACTGTTGTTTCTTGAGGCCTACAAAACTCTATATCCTGCTACTGTGGTGTATACACCGGTCTGGCCCCAACCCCAGCTATATTTCATGGTTCTATTGACAGGGGCGGCGTCCTCCAGCAGATCTATGAGCATGGATTGTTGAAGAGATAACCGAGCTGGGACTCCTTGAAAATCCCATCCTGCCTAATCTCCATGCTGATCCCATTTCGAAAGGTCATATAAGTTGTTAACTCATGCTCTCTCCATCCAGTCTCTGAGATCTGTTATGTCCACATTATCAGCCATAGGTTCTCTCCCCATGATGCTATCGAGCCATAGATGAGTACGTTTGTCGTTGCCAGGTATTCTGTAGACCAATTTTTTGAAGAAATTGTTGCTTTTGCAGCATAATTTCCACACCTGCGTACAATTTGTTGTGTTATTGTTTTGGAGATTGCTGAGAGATTTGTTGGGCCCGTATTTTGAATGCAGAGTAACACTAACTGGGTGCATGGGCTCATGGAGCAATTTCCACAAAATCTTTCCTCCCAGTGCTAAATTGACAAGTGTGGGGTCTCTAATTTGCATCCCCCCCTCTGCCATAGATTTTTTGACCACTTCCCAGTTCACCAAATGCATTTTATTTTTGTTTCCCTTCCCTCCCTGCCACAAGAAGTCTCTGAGAAGTTTGGAGATCTGCTCCATCACGTTTCTTGGTGCGAGAAGAAAAGCTGCCTGGAAGATTGGAAGCGTAGACAGCAAGGATTTGATTAAGATAACTTTGCCTCCCTTAGTCAACCAGTAGCCTCCCCATGCAACAATTTTGGATTTAATTTTAGAAATGATATCGCTCCATAGCGATCTTTTGTTGACGCCAGATATGATGGGAAGGCCGAGGTACTTAAACCTGTCCCATTTTGCTTGGCCTTTGAAGCCGAGGAGAGTGGTGATGCCTGTGAGTTCGTGTTGGCCTATATTCCAGCTGAAGACTTCGCTTTTGCTCTCATTGTCTAAAGCTCCTGAAACTCTGCAATAGTTTCTAAGGACTATGTCAAATGCTTTGGCTATTTTGATGGAGGATCCCCCGAGGAGAAGGGAATCATCAACAAAGAGTGCATGGTTCAGGGGTTCTGCTCCATTGGAAGGTTTGAGACCCGAAATGTTGCCAACTAATCTTTCAGCAGTGAGCTTCCGACTAAGGGAATCAGCCATTAAGATGTACAGGAAAGGGGAGAGAGGGCATCCCTGCCTGATGCCTCTCTGAGCTTGGAAAAAATTGGTTGGGTAACCATTGACTAGAGGGGCAATCCACGGATTGTCAATGCAGGCTTTTATTAGTTGAACAAAGTGAGACGAAAAGCCAAAGGAGAGAAGAACATTGCAAAGGAATGAGCGATTAACTCTGTCAAAATCATTCACCATATCTAATTTTATCAACATACCTTTCTCTTTCTATTGTTTGCTTGAATGTATTGTCTCCTGAACTTGGATTACATTGTCCATAATGTGCCTACCTTCCACAAAACCACCTTGAGGACTGGATATCAATCTTTTTAGCAACGGCTTGATCCGATTTGCTAGTAGTTTAGCCAGAATTTTATAGGAAGCGTTACACAGCGATATGGGCCTGAATCTTGCAAATGAATCAGGGTTGGAGTCTTTGGGGATTAAAGCAAGGTAAGTGGAGTTGGTTCCTCCACCTACCTTGGCTTTTTTTATAAACCCACTTATCATTTTATAGAGATCATCCTTGATAATATGCCAGCAAGATTTATAGAAGTGGATTGTGAATCCATCAGGCCCAAGTGCCTTGTCTGCATCCATGGACCAGATAACATTAATGATTTCTTCCTCAAAAGTTGGTCTACAGAGGATTGCATTGTCTTCTGGACTGATGAGGGAAGGGATATTAGAGAGGAAGTCAACATCTTCCTCATCATTGCTTTGAGTACCTTCTCTGTATAAATTCCTGAAATGGGTTTCTGCGATAACTTTGACTTGATTGAAACCTTTGCAGACTTGGCCCTCCACTGTTTTTATTTCTGCTATATGATTCCTAGACAGTCTCGCTCTATATTGCCGGTGGAAGAAGGAGGTGTTCCTATCCCCAACCTTCAACCAGAGACTTCTGGATTTGAGTCTCCAGTATTCTTCTTCCTTTCGAAAAGATTGATATGTGGATCGTTGCGCTTTTATTTCTTTTTCCAACAACTCTACTATGATATCTTTCCTTTCCATATCTGTTTGTAGGGTCTACAATGACTGCACTGCTTCTTTTCTTTGTTCGGTAGGAGTAGGGGTTGGTTTCTTTATCCAATCCTTCAGAGCTTGTTTTGTAGATTTCAACTTTTTCTCCCATACATAACTTGAGGATCTAGAGAAGGATTTGGCCCATGCTGCTTTCACTATCACTAAAAAACCATCTCTCTCGATCCATAGAGGGTTGAATCGAAAAGGAATAGGGCCCAGGTCTTCTTCCTCTTCCAGGAGAAGTTGTATTGTCTTATGATCTGAGGTAAGTTTGGGAAGGATTTTGGTGATGATGATATTTTTGTTCATCATTATGGATCTTTGCACCAGGAATCGATCTAATCGAGCAGAAATGTGGTCCGGTCCCACCCTGTTATTGGACCAAGTATAAATGCCTCGGATAGGATTGAAATCTAAAAGATCCCAAAACTGTGTGAGATCCTCCACCTTGGCCAGCATGGGGTCTCTGATGCTGGATCCCCCCCTCTTCTCTTTTTATTTCATTACAATATTAAGATCCCCGGCTATGATGATATTGCTGGGAGAATTATCCTCTAAAAAGGCAGAGAAAGAATTCCAACATTCTTGTTTTTCAGAGTAGGAAATAGGTACATAAAGATTGAAGAGAGAGATGGACAACTTACTTGCCTTGTGCTTCAGTTCCGTGAAGATCTGGTGCTAGGTTTCATGATGCTTATTCAGTTGGAATAGGTCTTCAGTCCAAAGAGTTGCCAACCCTCCAGAGGTTCCCCTTGAACTGACTGCTTTGCCTGATCTTTTATTCCACTTTGAACCGTTGGTCTCTAGAAGGGCTTGCCCTTCTATTTTGGTCTCTTGGAGCATGAGAATGTCTGAGGGATCTGCTTTCAAAAGGCCCTTAACTGCTTCTATTTTAGAGGGATTCCCCAGTCCTCTACAATTCCAAGAGACGAGATTCATTATTTACTTAAGGGGGGGATTGGGGCCTCCCTTGGAAGGCCTTGGTCTGGTATTTCACCCAATAGACATTTCTATTGTAGACTGGCTTCCCTATATTTTGAGCCTTTCTGCCTCCTCCTCCCTCTTTTCTTTGCGGGATTTCCTTCCTTCTTTTTTCGAAGGACGCTCATAGGTTTCATCCTCTGAAGAACCTGAGCTTTCCACTAGTTTTTTCCTTGCAATTTCTGCGTATGAAGGATTGGAGGGGTTGCCTTGATTGGCTTCGATCTGTATTGCTTCCCCTCCCTCTTTGTTTGAAGGTGGTGTGTCTGCCTGTTCTACGTTCTCCTGGGTTAGATTTACTTGATTGTTCTACGCACTTTCTGTCCCATTTGGAGTTACTTCCGTTTCTTGGCTGGTTTTGGAGCTGCTAGGACCTCCAGTCATATTGCCTTTACCTGTGCCTTTTTTTGAGTTTGGATTTTTCTGAACTAGGGTCCATTGTTCCCCATTTTGTTTGTCTACTTGTTCCTCAGCCTTCTTCTTGCAATTCTTTGCAAAGTGTCCGTGCCCATGGAAATGTCTTCATTTAAAAGGTAGTTGTTCGTAGTCCAACTCCTGGACATGCGTCCACCCTGCTACAGTGAGTTTGATTGCTTCCGGTAACCCCTCTTCTAGATCCACTTCTACACATATACGAGCGCAATAATACTGATCCTTTCTTGTAGCTTGGTCTATGTATTTTCCCAACGCATTACCAATGATCTGGAGGGATTTTTTATTCCAGCAGTGGAGAGGTAAATGAGGGAGCCTGACCCAAACCGGGACAGCAGAGGGGACGTCCTAAGTGGGATCAAAATCTGGAGTCCATTTGTTTAGATAAAGACCCTGGGGTCCCATGAAGTATGGCCCATTTCTGAAGATTAATCCTCTATCATCCGGGTTTTCGAATAAAAACACAAAGAAACCCTTACCTATGAAATAGATTTTGACTCCCTCTTTGATCAATGGCTTCCAATTCCTTTGAGTCCATTCTTCCATCGATTTGGGAGAAGGCCAGATGCCCGTGAAGTGGCCTATGAGGCCTCTCTCGGCCAGATTTAAGGCTTCTTTGCAGGTTTCTTCTTCCGTAAGGGCCACAGAAGGGATTGAATCCATTTTATTTACGAACTTCTCCTGAGACGCAGTGGGAGGGAGCTTAGGGTCGGCAGAAACCATGGTTTTGAAATCAAGAACCTCGGGAGGCGAATCGGGGTCCCCACAGGCATCCATGGTCTGAAGGAACTCGTAGCAGGTTGGTAGGGAGGGCGCAGAGACCTCAGGGGTGTGCTAGAGTAGCCAACAGCCCTAGCGCTAGCAGAGCGCGAGGAGGCAGTATTTTCTTTAATGCAGACTTAAGACTTTTTGACTAATATAAATCAGCTCCTATTTCAGACTATTTGCTTCTAATGCTAAATGTTCATATTTGAATGCTTCATATGGATGACTATGGTAATGATATGATGGAGGTTTGATCATTTTATTGTCATGGTGTTTATTTAGCTCCTTAGTTTCCAATCTCAAGAAGATCTTTTTTTAAGAAACTTTCTTCATTTGGGATTTTGTGGACCTGATGTTTGCAGTAGCTCTTATATTCCTCTCATTCAAGTCTTCTTTCTATCCCCATTTACTCCCAAACTACTGGTTAAAATTAGTCAAGGCCTTATTTGTTGTTACATGTTAGCCCTGTTTCTGAGTGAGGATATTATCATTTCGAGTTTTTCCATTCGACCTTTCAAAAAACACTCATACTTTCACATATCATTTGATGGGTACTGGGCTTACCTTCCTTGCAATCAGAAGGTGACTCCTAGTGATAACACACTTCACGAGCTCTCTTAATGAGTGCATCAGCCACTTGATTTTCCTTCCCCTTTATATGCTTAATCTCGAAGTCATATTCACTCATAAATTCCATCCATCTAGTTTTCCTAGCATTTAATATTGGTTGTCTAAAAAAATGCTTCAAACCAGAGTGGTATGTTCTTAGCTCAAATTTCTTACCCATAAGGTAATGCCTCAACATTTTCAATGCATGTACAATCGTTGCTAACTCCAAGTCATGTGTAGAATAATTCCTCTCACTCTCTTTTAATTTTCCAGACTCATAGCATACCACATGGTCCTTTTGACTGAGAACTCCACCGAATCCTTCCTTGCATGCATCGGTGCACACAAGAAAATATTTTCTTGGATATGCAATATTGAAGATTGATGCACATGTCAATAATCCCTTCAACTGTTGAAAACTCTCTTCACACTTGGAAGTCCATTCAAACTTCACTCCCTTCTTTTGCAAAGAAGTGATTGGACTTGCAATATTTGAATTTTTTTTTATGAATCTTTTGGTAATAACCGAAAAGACCCATGAATGATCTGGCCTCTTTCACATTCTTTGGCACTGGCCATCCTCTAATGGCCTCTATATTCTCAAGATCAAATTCTATTCCTGCCACTGAAATTATATGCCCCAAGTAGTGCATCTTATTTTGGTAAACAATGCACTTACTTAGCTTAGCATAAATTTATGCACTCTTAAAACTTTCAACACCATTCTTAAATGTTTCTCATGTTCCTATTCTGATTTGGAATAGGCGAGTATATCATCTAAGTACACAATCACAAACTTGTCCAGGTACTCCCTGAACACTCCATTCATCAAACATGTAAACAAATTTGGGGTATTTGATAGTCCAAATGGTATTACCATGAATTAATAATTCCCATATCTTGTTTTGAATGTTGTCTTGTTGATGTCGTCTTCCTTTATCCTTACTTGATGATAGCTTGATCTTAAGTCAATCTTCAAAAATATTCTCGCACATTTCAGATGATCAAACAAATCATCAATTCTTGGCAAAGGATACTTATTCTTTATGGTAACCTTATTAAGCTGCCTAAAATCAATACACAACCTTAAGGTTTTTTCCTTCTTCTTTACAAAAGTAATCGAGGCTCCCCAAGGTGACACACTTGGGTGTACATATCCCTTCTTCAAAATTTCTTCAAGATGGATCTGTAACTCTTTTAGTTATTGTGTGCCCATTCTGTAAGGTGTCTTAGACACTGTGGTGTCTCTTGGCACCAAATCAATAGAGAAACCAATGTCTCTCTTTGGTGGAAATCCTAGGATTTTTCTAAAAACATATTCAAAATACCTCAAGACTGGATGGTCTTCAATTATTTCCACTTTGTATTTGTCTTCCTCCTCCATATGGGTTGCAAACATTTGACATCCCTTCTTGAATATCTTCTTCAACTGCATATCTAAAATCTCTCTAACAACTACAACTCTTGGAATGCCTTGAATCTTTCCTTGCTTACCTTCCTCATCAAGACATGTGATTGTCTTGTTGTAACAATATAGGAAAACATGATGTTTTTCCACCCAATCCATGCTAATTAGTAAGTCATATGAACCCAATGGCATGATGTTTACATCTGCCTTCATGTTGAGTCCATTCATGTCTATTTGATAATCTTTAACCAACTCATTGATTTTCCTCTTATCCCCCATGGCTAACTGAACTAACCAAGATTTTTTATGCTTACTTATTTTCTAGTGAAATATTTCAACAATGTTATCATTTATATAACTATGGCTAGCTCCAGAATCAATTAAAATAGATATGGGATGGTTATCAATCTTACCTTCCACTTTGATCATGGGGGATTGATATTCTTCCTGCTTGTTGTACAAGGATACATAAATTATTGGCATGCTCCCTCCCATGTATTTCATTGTTTCATCCTCCTGAATGTTGCCGACAGTCCTCATTCTTTCTCCTTTGTGAGGGTGGTCCCTATATAAGTGATTTACCTCACATCCACAACATTGAACAGGTTGTTGCCTTGGCCTTTTCCCAAATGAATCTACATTATTTTTCTCATTTTCGGGTGCCTGGCATTGTTGATTCGCTTGGGAGTTATTTCCAAAAAGGGGTGGCTTAAAACCTTCATCCCTTTGATCCTTTTCTCCCTTTCATCTTGTCATTCCAAGCCATTTGGAAAACTGACCTTCCTTTGCTTTTCTCATAAAGATGCCTCTCTCTCCTTATGGTTTTGTCCAAGGTATTGGGATTATCATATTGTATCTTGTCACTATAGAAGGAGGGTAACCCACTTAGAAACCTTTGGATTTTGACTTTCTCATCCTTGAGGAAGTAAACATACTTCAACAATTCAAAGAACCACTTATCATATTCCTCCATTGTCATGGTTCCCAATTTGAGTTCAAATGACTCTTTCATCTTTCTTTCATAATAATGTTCCCAATTTGAGTTCAAATAAACCTTTCATATTTCTTTCACACAATTCTCGCTTAAATATTTATCTTGGAAATATCCTTTGAATTTCCTCCATGATATCCTCTTCTATCAAGGTTCTTGGTTTTTGGGTTAACATCCCACCACATTGATTCCTTTCCTTGCAAGTGGTGTGGTGGAAATTATAGCTTGTAACTAGGATGGGTAACTGGCGTAGCTCGAAATATTTCTTCATTTCCAATAAACATGACTCAACATATTCTCCTTTCTTGTTCTCACCATTGAAAGTAGGTGGATTTATTTTCTTGAGTTCTCCTTGCAAGATGCCCATCTCTATGCCTTCTTCTTTTACCTCCTCTGAACATGAGACACACTCTTCAACTACTCTCACCTAAGGATCTTGCATGAGTTCTTATAGTGGGCCACCTTGGACAATGATAGTGCCTTCTCATTCTTCTTGATTTCCTATAATTTCCATTATCATCCCTTTTTCTATGGGATCTAGATGTCGATACTTGTCTAGCACTAGCTAATTGCTTGGTGCCAGAATCCTTGTTAACTTTCTTATGCAACATATTCAAACTTTTAAGTATCTCTTCATGAGCCTTCATAATCCTTTTCATTATCATCCTTTGTATCTCCTCAGACTATGCAGACTTCATAGAAGATACAAGCTCTTTCCTATCTCTTTTCTTTCCATTTGAATCCATCTTAGCATTCCCCATGCTAAAATGTTGACCTATGATCTCTTCCTCATGGATTCTGAGAGTTCTCGTGGATTTAATTTAGGAGGAATGGGATGGAAGGAAGAGGAATGGCCGGAAGGACGGAATGGAATGGACAGAGGAATGGACGAATGGAATGGATGGATGAGGAATGGATGGATGATGGAAGGATGAATGGACGGAAACAGGGAGGATGGAGGACGGAGATGGAATGGAGGACGAATGGAATGGACAATGGAAGGAATGGAATGGAGGAATGAAGGAAGGACGGAAGGACGGATGGATGGAATGGATGGATGGAGGAATGGATGGAGAGTGGATGGAGGATGGACGGATGGAGGAGGGACCGGGTAAGGATGGACGGATGAAGGAAGGATGGATGGATGGATGGAATGGATGGATGACGGAGGACGGAGGGGGGTAGGATGGACTGGACGACACCGATGGAGCCGGAAGGACACGATGGCCGGATGGACGGAATGGAATGGATGGAGGATGGATGGATGGAGAATGGACGGAGCCGATTGGATGGATGGACGGACGGACGGACCAGAATGGATGGATCTGGACCGGAATGGAATGGACCCCGGAATGGAAACAGGACCGAGTGGACGGAATGGATGGACTGACGGACAGGATGGATGGAAAGATGAATGGATGATGGAAGGAATGGGACGATGGATGGAATGGAATGAGGACGGAGGAAAGGATGGATGGAATGGATGGAGGAAAGGAGGACGATGGATGGAAGGAGCCGAGGAAGAGGTGGAATGGAAGGATGGATGGATGGAATGGAATGGATGGAGGAATGGACCGGACGGAAGGACGGAAATGGAATGGATGGAAGGATGGAGGAATGGAATGGAATGGACCGGAATGGATGGACGGACGGAATGGATGGATGGATGGAAGGAGGACGGATGGAATGGAGAAGGAGGATGGATGGAGGAAGGAGGAAGGAATGGTGGAATGGAATGGATGGAATGGAGGAATGGAATGGATGGAATGGAGGATGGAATGGAAGGAATGGATGGAATGGAAGGAATGGAGGAAATGGAGGATGGAGGAATGGACAATGGAGGAATGGATGGATGGATAATGGATGGAGGATGGATGGACTAAGGATGGATGATGGAAGGAATGGATGGACATGCATCATATGATCTTCCCATCTTGACTAAAGATCAATATATCATATAAATAGATGATAACAAAATAATCTATGTAAGGTATGAACACATATTCATTACCGTCATAAATGTTTTTGGTGCATTAATGAGTCCAAATGGCATAAATCTAACCATTCTAACAACTTTCTTATTTGGAAAGCAAGCCTATATGCCACACCTTCTCCTTCTGTAATTTTGATCTAATGATAACCACTTCTCAAGTCCATCTTAGTGAAATAAACAACAACATTCTTTAATTTATCCAATAAGTCATCAATTCCGGGAAGATGATAACGGTGGCTTTTTACCGTAATCTTGCAGTAAGGATCGAAGTCACACACATCCTCCACGCAGTTATCTTTCTTTTGAACTAAATGCAATAGGAGAAACACACGGCATGATATTGGGACTCCGGTAATTCCTTTTTATTGAGAAACTCCTAAACTTACTTCTTTATTTATTCATTCCCAGTCATTGATGACCTATACATTCCAATATTTGGAAGAGAAGCATCCTGCTACAAATATACTGTGTTCAAGCTCCCTCTTAGGAGGCAACCCAACAGGTTCCTAAAATAACTCATCATAGTTAGATGTGATTTTAAGCAACTGCTATGATTCGACTGCCAAACTCTATAAATCATTTGCGAGATCTTTCTATTTTGCTTCACTGGCTATTATAACAAAATATTTACTTAAGTGCTTAATGAAGTCTTTTCCTATTCACTAAAAAAATTATTCTTTGATAATGCGACGACCGATGATAAATTCAACCTTGTTCTTAAAAATATGATATTTATTCTCTTTATGATAGAATATGGCATTCTTGTCAAATAGATATGGAATATCCAAGACAATGCCACAAATGTCAAGAGGCATAACATGTAACTCAATCTTGTCAAAGAACATAACTATAATTACAAATCTGATTCACACTCTTTTTATCACCTACAACTTAAAACATCTTAACACACCCATCCTAATGGATAAGGATTTTTATGAGGTGTCTTATTCGAACCCATCCTTGCAACACCATGTTCCAGATCCAAATTACCTGCCAAAATATATCTACCTCAAAGTTTAATGCAACCCCACATTAAAATCCCATTTATCTCTTTTTAATTATCACTTTCCAATTTAGTAGATTGAATTGAATAATTTCAATTGATAGTTGAAATAGCTTTGCTTCCTATTTCCATGATATTAGATTCATCCCCGAAATTTGACCCCACATCCTAATGAATTGATGCAACGGTCTTTTGCTTCCATTTATCATTAAAATTCTTCGGTCATAATTCGATGCAATTCTCCAACACCTCATGTCCCTTCTCTTATAGTGGGAACATGTAGTTCTTCCCTCGGTTTTTTTTATTGTAAATGATTTCTTACTCTTCCATTTACATTTCAGTTTGTTTTCAAACTTGTATGGATTCTTATCTTCAATCTCATTCTTACCCTTACTAGCCTCAATATGTGTAACTTGTACAAACACTTACTCTCACAATGTTAGTAGGTTAAACACAAATAGTGATGAAGATATGAGTGCATGCAACCAATATACTTCAGAAGAGTTTCACGAGTATACAATGGAATCCCTAAGGATAATTCCTTCTTTTTTAATTCTTGTGTATATTCTTTAAAATTTTGGCCTTTACCCCTTCTTTTAACAAGCTCCAGATTCTATTACATTGGTTTGTGCATAACCCAGTTGATAATTGTTTTCTATAGCCTAGTAAAGTTGTCCAAGAATAGATTACTTTTACCCTTTGAACACCTGCCTCATGGCCTCCATTCTGCATGATATTACACAGTCACTTAGTAGAAGAGTATCTAGTTGTATCCTTGTAGCTTTGTCCAAAAAAATTTGAAATATGCAATATACCTCTATTTTCTTAATCCAATTTTCCAATTTCTCATTATCTGCTCCTCCATCATAGATCGTCAATTGAAACTTGACATCCAATTTCAAGAAAGGCACATTACAATTAGAATTCTTAGAGGGATCATTTTGATGAGAATTGTTGAAGGAAAATCATGACAGTAGATCCTCTTGAGAGCCAGACTCTTAACTCTACTGACGCTTTAACGCGGCGCTGACTTTTCAGATATATAAACCAATGCATGAGGAGGAAGGAGAAAAGAAGTAACTTTTATCGACGTTTATCCCTGCACACTCCAAGTTGCACTCCAATCTTTCGCCTTCTCCTCAATGAGCCCTCAGAGACAAACAATAGTACAACCACTTTCTACTCTATTGATATTATTATCTTGAAATGGATCTATTATCTATCAGAGACAATTTCCTATGAAATTAAACACAACTAGAAAAGAAAACAAAGCCAAGCGGTCATATTAATGAGAACAATGATAGAAGTAACTTACAATCATAGATGCAAATGTGACAGCCTTTGTCAAGTCCCCTTGTCTAACCCTTACTCAAAAGATTCACGGGTCCGATGATAGAAAATTCTATCGACATTTCTCTTCTCCAACATCAGATGTTTCCTATGAGATCATAGGTTTCCATATCAATTCTTCCTCCTTTCCACCATGATATTCGCTTATAGGTTTAGAGAGGCTTAACCTCTTGAGGTATATTTAGGGTAGTTTGAGGAATTCCCTCCTTATATCATGGATCTTTTGATTGAACCAAGAATTTGAATGTAATTTCTTTCCAAGATTGAAAGATCCTCCCCTTATTCTCCCTCAACAAGATCAATTGTTGCTTAGAATAGGCAAGGCAATTCTGGCCATCGAGAGCTATAGATTCCTAGTAGGTTTTCTTAGGGGGCTTTCATTTAAAGATCCATAGCACTCCTTCATAGAGGTTGTTTGGTGTTATAACGCTACCTAGCACCTTATAGGGGAGCACCGCTGATCCTAAGGGGTGATATAGGGGGAGCGCTCTCTCTTAAAACCTTATTTTGAAAGATTCTTTTAGGTGGAAAGAGATACTTGACTTCAGCTAACCATCCCTCTTCCCTTCAACTGGTGTTTGAGGAATTTCAGCAAGTCTTCTAGTGTCGTTCACCATGACAAAGATAAGCTTTGCTTGACACTCTATACACTTAAGTAATAATTTTAGAGCAACATGTGACACACTCCCATGACACTTGTGAAGCAACATGTGACATTTGTGACACTTATCAAAGCAAGTAATGTTGATGTGTAACAAGAATGTTCACTTACCTCGAAGAAGACGATGATGAGGATGGTGAAGGGGACTTTGAAGGTCCACCACCTTCACCTCCTCCTCTCCAACATTGACTTTATTACTTTAATTATATTGATCCAATATATTTCATGCACAAAATTTATGAAGTAATAATTGGGTGAGAGAATGGGTAGGTCCCAAAAATAAAATTTATCATGTAATATTTTGATGAGAGAGTGAGCAGGTAAAAGATAATTACACCGAAGGATTTTTTTAAGAGGAGGTTCCTTGCCCAATTTCCATCGTATTTTGAGGCCCTATAGAATCCTTCCATGTGTTAGTGTAATTAGTTAGAATAATATGGAATAATGTGGCATATATTTTCCTATTTTCTTCTTGTACTTGACCTCCCTCCACGCTTTGCCGATCACTACCCTATCCTTTTACCACACCTCCCTCCCACCTCCTTGCTGTACCACTCCAGCTTCCCATTCCTTTTCATCAGGCACTCATGGACTACTCCACCCTTATCCTTTTACCGTATCTCCACGCCTATTGCATCACGCCTCTTATCCTTCCCCTTTTCATTGCACCAGCCTGTTGCACAGATGCCCTTAACTAGATGTGCTTCCTTACAAAAACCTGTGTATATATAAAAATTTAACTTATCTAGTGGAACTTCTTTGTGAGTAAATTTATATGATCGGTTGTTTAGAATAGATCATATGGTCATGTTTGAAAAATATGCATATATGGATCTTTGTAGGGAGAGTTAATGACCCTTCCAAGCTTTAGATTCTATCAAACAAATAAGGAGACGTTGGGCTTCTATATGAATAAAAGGATCCAAGCAGGCCACCCACTGAACTTCGATAAAATTATACCGACTTTAGACTTGTATCCATATGATCCCTGGGAATTTTACCACGTATATTTAATTATTTTCTTCTTCACTTGTTTGAATTTCAAATTAAATTTTCAAATAGTTTTGGTCCAAAACATATTGAGATGTTGATTGGTTTTTAAATACATATAAACATCTATTTGATTTTCGAAATAAAAATGATCATTTTGATTGTTTGCAAATTACATGTGAAATACTCATCTAGCCAAATACACTTTGATGATAAAAGATTTAATAAACTAACTAAGCAAAAAATTAACAATAATGATAATATCACATAAAAAAGTTTGATAACAGAGTTCACCCAATTGGGAGGTATACATCTATGAGTCCGCTCAATAGATACCTCTTTATTTTCACGCCTGTAAATTTGTGTAAGGTTTTACAATGACCTTTTCTATAATTCTCAAACCTAAAAACAGAATGCACCATTGAATTTCTTGCGAAAAATCATGAAAAATGAATATAAAGTTCTTAAAATTCCATCATGTATTCCTCTCTGACATGCTAAGATGTAATCCCAAAGTCTTGATACCCTTTGGCATGAACTTCAAGACCGTACTCTGTGTATTAATGAGTGTGTGTCCCATCCTCGGGTTTAAGCACCCATTAAATAATAAGTTGTGGCCATTAAATCCTCCGATTCCTGTGGTCATCATTGGGTAATAGACGCTCAAGGAATTGCCTTAACATGAGGTGTCTTTGTGACTGCAACCCATTTCTATTCATGGAGGAGGTCCCCGAGTCCGATCCTCCTCATAAACCTCTAGCCTTGCTATAACATGGTTACATATATATATGGCATATAGCTTGCCTCCATGGAGATTACAAGACGATTATATTATATATCATTAGAATTAATATAGGCTTAGGCCCTCAATCTTTCCACCACCCATTAATATACATCAATTCAAATAAATTTTGCGCCCAATATGGTTAAGTAACATTTTTATGGTGCATTGATAATAAAGGCTTGGGTAAGGTTTATGAAGGTTATGGGTTCAACCCCCAGCCGACTCCCATAATTTTAATAAAGCTTAACCATTAATGGCCAATGACACTCAGCCACATGGGAAGTCTCCTATTGGTCTATCCTTCCATGTGTCGACAAATAATTAGTCCATGTAACCTCTACATTTTCCACATCACTTGCCCAGTCAACATGTTGTCATGCCACTTGGCCCCTTGGGGTGTGGTGATGTCATCACCATATAGTCCTATGGCATTGCCACATGTCAATTTTATAGTGGCAGGACATGTGTCACCCTGGATTTTCAATTTCTGGACCTTGACCAGCTGGACTTGAATCTTGACCAACCATATCTTTTGTATTAGTATGAACTTTGTTTGAGGCACTTTTGTCGCTATGGAAAGTTATCCTGAGCTCTCACGCATTGATTGTGTTTTCAGAGAATTTGGATATTTCACTGAGCATTTATGAACCTTTCAGACCTCGACATTCCATATCCCTCTTGAAACTTTGCAGGAGTATCCATGATCCTCCTAGACCATTCTCCCTCCCCATGGGAAGCCTTTTGGACCACCAAAATTTTTGATTACTCAACAACTAAGTGAGAGTAGAGTTCCCTCACCCTTATAATATCCATCCATTTCCTTATTTACTTGGTTTTACCCTTTTAAGAACAATTGGAAGATATTACACATCACCTCGTTGTGAAGTCTTGATTCTTCTATCGAGAATGACATATTCTTGTAGCTTGTCCAAATATTCTAGAGAAAAATGATCAACGACTAGAACCCTAATACTTTCATCTTCATCTATAATCATAAGAGGATCATAAAGATTCAAATTATCAACATTTACCACAATACATTTGCATGTAGGTTGGTAGATCTAAATGAAAGTCATTTGTACCAATATTCTCCAAAATCTTGAATGGGACCATTAGATTGGACTTAGATTTTTACCTTCCCCTTCTATTCTACCATTGTTGATATGTAACCATACCAGATCACTAGCTTCAAATTGATGATCAACCCAATGTTTTTCATGACTCACCTTGTGGTTGTGTTGAATCTTCTCCAACTGTTCCATGACTACTTGGATGCACCCATTGGATATTTTGGAATGAAACTTTTATCTCTATTTGCATCATTGTCCATCTTATTTTACCTCTCGTCTCAAAAGCAAATCCCATAGGTGATTTAGGCAAGTAACTGAAAACATACTTCAAAATAAGTTTTCTAAGTAGAAGAATGAATGGAATGATTATAGGTGCTGTTGTATATAAGGTAATTGTTCATCCTATAAATTAGGATGATTTTTACAGTACCATCGAAGTAGATATACCATTGTTATGTTTACCACCTTTGTCCATCCATTTATATGTGGATGAAAATTTGTGCCTTTAACTTAGTTTCAATGAGAGCTCCCATAAATGAGAGACCAAAAATTTCCCAAAAAATGAGAGTCTCGATATGATAAAATAGATGTAAGAAATCCAAAATGAAGCCCACATTATTAAAGAACATCTCTTATGTCTTTTCAGTAATGGCTTGTTTCTTGCATGGCACCAAAATACACATTTTGTTGAATCTATCCATGAAGAAATATAGATAATCATGACCCATCGAGACATTGGAAAAATTCTATGGATATGCTTTCCCATGTATCGGTAGGGGTTGGTATTGGAAGTGGTGTATATAATCTCAACTTTTTATTTCTAGTCTTTCTTGTGGCACACATAACACAACCTTTTACATATACCTCGAAACTAAGCTTCATTTATTCGAGGCTAATAACAATATCTATTTAATTGTGTAATTGTCTTACCAACCCCAAAATCACCATAAATGAGAGATGCATGAGCTTCTTTTATTATATTTACTCTTTCATATATGGGTATACAAAGATTTCCAATATGATATAACAATTTTTCATGCATATAATAATATGAATGTTGATTTCCATGAGTTAATACATCATATGCATCTCTAAAATCATCATCCTTATCATATTTTTCCACAGCTAAAGGGTTGTATATGAGTATTGTGCATGAATTAGTGACTAGTCTTGACAAAATATCTACAAATCATGCTGGCTAATACCTTCTTATAATTGACTCAAATGAAACTTTTGTAAAGCTTTTCATCCACCGTGGCGTCGCGGATTGTTGTAGCGCTTGGTCTCAGATCAGAAATATTGTTGTTGTTCCTAAGATTTACTCTACTCTCACAGAATAATGTTAGGCATCCAAAGTTTATAATATTTTTTTTATAGTGCTTTTCTACCTTCAACTTGAGATGAAGCTTCAATAACCTAATGATTTAGAAAACACAAAGGCAATATCTCTTCCTTTGTTTTTTTATCGATATTCCAAAGATGGAAAGTAAAATTATATAAACAAATTGACAAACAAGGTAAGGTATCCAATGTTAATAAATATTACCTTATTCGCAATAGAAGAAACATGAAAGGTATGTATTAAATATGAATTAAGATGAGGAAATCCACAAAGATACAGGTCTTGTTTTATTTACAGTAATAACAAAGGAAAGCTAGAATTTAAAAACATCCACCAGTATGAACCACAATAGATGTATTACTAAATTGTAATCCTTCAATCCTTAAGCACCATAGAGTGAAGAAAATAAATTATGATAAAGTAGCAACAAATAGAAAACACATAACTCAAAACAAAATGAAATTTAGACCCTTGTTTTTCTTGCATAAATTTGTATTAAAAAAATCTCTTTACATCTCACAACTTGGTGCCATGATTATATCTCTAATATGTTTATTTTCTATACAAAATTGTCTTAACAAAAATTGGTTAGACTTCCACACTTCTATCTCTCAAAATCGAATAAAATCTAAACTAACTAAATATTACAAAGATTTGAACATCTGTCCTTCTTATGGAAACTCCTTCACTTGTTGGTTGTATTTCTGAGGTTTATCTTCCTTCATTTGCTCATAGACTTAAACTGGTTTTTTTTAATCCTTGTATTGCGTGTGCAAATATAATAATGCAAGTACAAACCTGGGGTTTCTGTATTGAAATTTAATTCAAAGGTAAAAGCCCTGTTATGCACCAATAGTAAATTCCTTTGAATTTCTACTAAATGGCCATTATCTCCTGATATTGTAAACTTTTCTTGACAAGAGATCATTTAAACTTGCAAATTAACTTGATTGGCTTGAAATATAGTATTTTGCATGCTCTCCCTACCTTTCTCTTCTGTTTTGTTTTCTTTTTTCAACTTCAACTTTCCCAATAAAATCATGAATATCACCGATATCAATTTCTCCCATCTCTACATCCACGTTCAAAAAAGAGCATTTACAAAGCATTATTTTCTCTTTAGCCACATTTTCTTCTTCAAGATTGTTTTCTCCTAGGATGTTAATGTCGCCTCCCCTTCAATTGTTCACCCCCTAAAAGGAACAAACCATGGTATATTGAGATTTTGCTTCCACACTATCAGTGCCTAAAATTTGGATCTAGAAATAATAGATTCTTTCTCTTTGTCAACAATAATTTACAATGAATTATTAATGACATGATAATGTTTTCGATAATATCCAAACTTTCATAGGAATTTTGTTGAACAATCTGTAATCCCTCTAATATACTTCCAATGCTTGTTTCTTAAAAGAAACGATGTCAATAATTGTACTTTCAATTGCAGTTATTCGGGCTTGCAATTGACTTATGAATGTATCTCTCTGGGAAATAGTGTTCTTACTCAAGTGTTTATCTTGAATAATTACCTTCAATTTATCCTCTAACCGTTTGATCTCACACTCCAAACCTTTGTTTGACCTGAGTTAGTTCAGAATTGACTTTCTCCTCAAAACAACTCCTCGCTTGTTCCCAAATCATTTTGCAAGTTCTCAATTATAAAAAAAATCTAGTCAAGTTTCTCTCTCAATTTATCTACTTACCATAAATTGGTTGTTTCAAATGCTCCTAGGGATTCTTTCGCTAATTAAGCTTAGGAATTTAGGATCACTGACCCCCCATTCCATCGAAATATCATTCTTTCCTTCTAGTAATTACTCCTCCTTTTTTTGAACTTCTTCGCATACTGATTTCTCTTTTCTTGTTGAAGAAGAACCGATGAAGGAATTTCTTCTCGGGTTCAATGGGGTTTCAACACCTCTACTTTATTACCTCCCAACTGCATCCAACTTCTGCTAGGGAGTTAAAGATGGGATGGAACTGCAAGGCAAAGAGATTCCCTGAGTTGTGACTCCTTTTAAAGGAGTTTCAATGTTTGAATTCAACTGAAGAAGAGTATGTCCATGCATCATGAAATCTTGAAACAATGCAAATGTTTCTTCAAGGGTCTTACCTGGTAAGGTTGATCCTATAATTGTTGTTTCCTAGGACAATATCTCCTCGCTTTTTCTTAACTTCTTTCATTTTGACCTCAAGCAGATCATGTTGCTTAGGATTTGATGATGGTGTCACTTGTGAAGTTGGATTACCATTATGAATAGGACTTTGTTCTAATTGCAAAATATTGGGTAAACCTCTCCTTCTGTGCTTTTGGAAATTAAGAAAACTTGATTGTTTCTTTTCAGGAAGATTTTGAAACCTAGATATAACTTCATCATATGATCTGGCTCTTATGAAAACCTCATAAAAGTGAATCTTCATGGAAATATTTTTCATATTAAATTGGGCCAAATGGTTTTCTACCACCCTATGTGGATCATTCTTTTTTAATTCAATGGTAGACAATGTAATATCATCTAAGGCTGAATCTTCAACCTAACAAGGTACAAAATATTATAATGAAAATATGATAATGAAAATGTTGTAAGAAACCCATCCACCGGAAGTGTCGCGGATTGTTGTAGCTTGGTCTATAACTGCAAATACTGTAATGGTCGATGATCTATATGAATTATAGTATCCTTTTCCATTAAGTAATGATTCCATTTCTCTACATATTGTACCAATGCATGCAATTCCTTATCATATGTTTGATAGTTAATCACAACTTGAGTAAGTCTCAGAATGATAACATATACATTTTCCTCATTGCATAAAGACTACTCCCCATGGCATATCCACTTGCATAGGTTTGAATCTTAAATGGATGTTGTAAATATGACAGAGCCAAAACTGATGCAGTGCTTATATTTTCCTTCAATGTCTCAATGCTTTCTAACAAGCCATCCCCATTGAAAGATTTGTTTAACACTTGTTAATGCATGTGGAGGTGATTCTATGTATGAGAAATTAGCAATGAATTTCCTCTTGTATTGTACTACTCCTAAGAAGCTTCGGACTTTTGTGGGATTAGTTGGCTTGGGCCATTTCACAAGGACTCTACTCTTTGGCGGGATCTATTTTAGTTGGCCATTCCTACAATGTAAACTCTAAATATAATGAGAGAAATTTTTCCAAATCACATTTAGACATATTTTGATATATAGATTCTCCTTCTTAAATATTTCAAAGACTTCCTTGACATGCATCATATGATCTTCCCATCTTTGACTAAAGATCAATATATCATATAAATAGATAATAACAAAATAATCTATGTAAGGTATGAACACATCATTCATTACCCTAATAAGTAAATGTTTTGTGCATTTTATAACCCAAATGGCATGTTGAATCTAACCATTCGAACAATCCTTTATTGGTCTTGAAAGTAGTTTTCCATATGCCACCTTCTGTAATTTTTATCTAATGATAACCACTTTCAAGTAAATCTTAGTGAAATAAACAACATTCTTTAATTTATCCAATAATTCATCAATTCTTGGAAGACGAGCAACGGTTTTTTACTGTAATCTTGTGCAAGGATCGAAGTCAATACACATCCTCCACGTATCATCTTTTCTTTTGAAATAATAAAATAGGAGAAACACACGGAAATGATATTGACCTGCTAATTCCTTTAACATCGAGAAACTCCTGCAAACTTACTTTTATTTATCATTCTCCATTACTGACATCTTGTACATTCCAATATTTGGAAGAGAAGCACCTTGTTGCAAATATATTTCGTGTTCAACCTCCCTCTTAGGAGGAAACCCAACAAGTTCCCTCAAATAACTCATCATAGTTAGATGTGATCAATAACTCCTATTTAATATGATCCCATCACAACCCGATAAAGCATTTCTTATATCTTCTTTATTTTCTTTGCTTCACTATCATTATAACAAAATATTTAATTGCGCTCACGAGTCTCTTCATTTTCCCTATGCACACTAAAGAAAAATTATTCTTGATACGATGAGATTTGATGATAAATTCAACCCTAGCCTTGAAAATATGATATTTATTCTCTTTATGATAGAATATGGCATTCCTGTCAAATAGATATGGAATACCCAAGACAATACCTAATGTCAAGAGGCATAACATGTAACTCAATCTTGTCAAAGAACTTAACTATAATTACAAATCTGATCTTACACTCTTTTTGTCACTCACAACTTAGCATCTTCACACACTCCATCCTAATGGATATGATTTTTATGAGGTGTCTTTATTCTGAACCCATCCTTAACACAATTTCTTCAGATAGTTAATTAATCTCTAGGAACGATCACAAATAAAATATCTACTTTTCTATGCTTGACTATAACTCTATGAAAAATCTCGCTTATTTTCTTTTGATCAGTATCACTTTCCAATTTAGCATATTGAATTGAATAATTTCAATTGATAGTTGATATAGCTTTTGTTTCCTATTTCCATGATATTAGATTCATCCCCGAAATTTGACCCTACATCCTAATGAATTGATGCAATGGTCTTTTGCTTCCATTTATCCTCAAAATTCTCAATCATACCTCGATGCAATTTCAACACCCCTCATGTCCCTCTCTCTTATAGGAACATAGTTCTTCCCTCAAAATGTTTTTATTGTAGTTGATTTCTACTCTTCCATTTTAATTTTGATTTCTTCTCAAACTTGTTTGGATTCTTATCTTCAATCTCATTCTTACCCTTACTAGCCTCGAGATGTGTAGCTTGTACTAAAACTTTATCAATGTTAGTAGGTTAAACATTAAAATAGTGTGATGAAGATATGAGTGCATGCAACCAATATACTTTATAAGAGTTTCATGGGTATACAATGGAATCCCTAAGGATAATGCCTTCTTTTTTAATTCTTGTGTATATTCTTGAAAATTTTGGCCTTTACCCTGCCTTAAATGCTTCCATTCTATTATTGTCATTTGTGTATAACCTAGTGGATATAATTGTTTTCTTATAGCCTTAGTAAAGTTATCCCAAGAATATATTACTTTACCCTTTTGAACACGATCAACTTGCATCTTACTCTCCCACAATATTAAGGTTGTGCCACTTAGTAGAAGAGAAGCTAGTTGTATCCTTGTAGCTTTGTCCACAAAATTTTGAAATATGCAATATACCTCTATTTTCTTAATCCAGTTGTCTAATTTCTCAACATTCAATTCTCCATCATAGATCGGCAATTTAAACTTGACATCCAATTTCAAGAAAGGCACATTACAATTAGACTTCTTAGAGGACTTATTTTGATGAGAAGAATGTTCACTTACCTCAGAAGAAGACGATGATGAGCATGGTGAAGGGGAATCTGAAGATCCACCACCTTCACCTCCTCCTTCTCCAACATTGACTTTATTACTTTAATTATATTGATCCAATATATTTCATGCACAAAAATTATCAAGTAATAATTGGGTGAGAGAACGGGTAGGTCCCAAAAATAAAATTTATCAAGTAATATTTGGGTGAGAGAGTGAGCAGGTAAAAAAAAAGATAATTACACCGAAGGATTTTTATAAGGGGAGGTTCCTCGCCCAATTTTCATCGTCTTTTGAGGACCTATAGAATCCTTCCATGTGTTAGTGTAATTAGTTAGAATAATATGGAATAATGTGGCATATATTTTCCTATTTTTGTCATGTACTTGACCTCCCTCCATCTCTTTGTTGCATTTCTACCCTTATCCTTTTTACCACACCTCCCTCCACCTCCTTGTTGTACTACTACCCTTATCTTTCCCCTTTAATTTGTGTCGCCCTGTTGGACCGCCACCCTTATCCTTTTTACCGCACCTCTCTCCACCGCCCTGTTGCACCACCACCCTTATCCTTCCCCTTTTCATTGCACCAGCCTGTTGCACAGACGCCCTTAACTAGACACACTTACATACAAAAACCTGTGTATATGTAAAAAAATTCTAACTTATCTAGTGGCACTTCTTTGTGAGGAAATTTGTATGATCAGTTGTTTAGAGTAGATCATATGGCCATGCTTGAAAAATATGCATAAATGGATCTTTGTAGGGAGAGTTAATGACCCTTATAGGCTTTAGATTATATCCAACAAAAGAGGAGATGTTGGGATTCTATATGAATAAAAGGATCCAAGCAGGCCACCCATTGAACTTCAATAAAATTATACCGACTTTAGACTTATATCCATATGATCCTTGGGAATTTTACCACGTATATTTAATTATTTTCTTCTTCACTTGTTTGAATTTCAGATTAAATTTTCAAATAGTTTTGGTCCAAAACATATTTAGATGTTGATTGGTTTTTAAATACATATAAACATCTACTTGATCTTCAAAATAATAATGATCTCTTGATTGTTTGCAAATTACATGTGAAATACTTATCTAACCAAATACACTTTAATGATAAAAAACTTACAAATAACTGAGCACAAAATGAACTACAATGATAATATCACATACAAAAGTTTGATAACGGAGTTCACCCAATTTGGGCTACGTCTCTGAGTTCTCTTCCAATAGAGACCTCTTTATTAATGCTCAAATTCCTGTGTTTTACAATGACCTTTTCTACAATTCTCAAACCTAAAAACAGAGTGCACCATTGAATTTCTTGCGAAAAATCATGAAAAATGAATATAAAGTTCTTAAAATTCCATCAAGGGACCTCTCGACATGTTTTATGATGTAACCTCAAAGCCCTGTTTCCCTTGGCATGAACTTCAAGACCATACTCCGCATATTAATGAGTGTGTGTCCCATCCTCAGTCCACACACCCATTAAATAAGTCGTGGGCCAATAAATCCCCTCTGGATTCTGTGGTAATCATTAAATAGAATATCATGGGAATTGCCTTAACATGAGGCGCCTTTGGTGTGACGGTTAAGGAATTTACATAGCATGGATGAGGTCTCGAGTTCAATCCTCTACGAACCTCATTTTTTGTTATAACATACAATGGTTGTTGTATATATATATGGCATATAGTTTAAACCCTCTGTGGATATCACAGTTACGATTATATTATATATCAATAAAACTGTGGGTTGAGGGCTTAGGCCCTCAACCCGTTTTTCCACCACCCATTACAATACATCAATTTAAATAAATTTGGTGCCCAATATGGCTAAGTAACATTTTTATGGTGCATTGGTAACAAAGGCTTGGGTAAGGTTTATGGAGGTCATAGGTTCAACCCCCATCGACTCCCATAATTTTAATAAACCTTAACCATTAATGGCCAATGGGACACTGCCACATGGAAGTCTCTCATTGGTCTATCCTTTCCATGTGTCGACAAACAATTAGTCCATGTAACTTGTACAATTTCCACATCACTTGCCCAGTTAGCATGTTGTCATGCCACTTGGCCCCTTGGGGTGTGGTGACATCATCACCATATAGTTCTACGGTATTGCCACATGTCACCCTTATAGTGGTGACATGTGTCACCTTGACCCCTTTCACTTTGACCTTTGACATGGTTGACTTGAACCTTGACCAACCATATCTTTTGCATATGAACTTTGTTTGAGGCAATTTTTGCTCCGTTGGAAAGTTATCCCTGAGCTCTACGCATTGATGGTGTTTTCAAGAGAATTTGGGATATTTTAATTTTGAAAATTTATGAACCTTTCTGGAGCTCTGTGGACGTTCCATATCCTCTTGAACCTTTGTGAGCATTCATGGATCCTCCTAGACCATTCCTCCCATTGGAAGCCTTTTGGACCACCAAAAGTTTTGATTACTCAACAACTAAGTGAGGGTAGAGTTCCCTCACCCATCTGATCTCCATCCATTTTTCTTTACTTGGTTTTACCCTTTTAAGAACAGCTAGAAGATATTCCACATCACCTCGTTGTGAAGTCCTGATTCTTCTGTCAAAAATTCCATCTTCTTGTAGCTCGTCCAAATATTCTAGAGAAAAATGATCAACTGTTGGAACCCGAATACTTTTATCTTCATCTATAATCATAAGAGGCTCATAAAGATTCAAATTATCAACATTTACCATTGAATACATTTTCATTTTGGATGGTAGATCTAAATGAAAGGGATTTGTACCAATATTCTCCAAGATCTTGAATGGAACATATTAGATTGGACTTAGATTTTTACCTTCCCCTTTCATTCTATCATTGATGATATATAACCATACCTAATCACTAGCCTCAAATTGATGATCAACCCAATGTTTTTCGTGACTCACCTTGTAGTTGTGTTGAATCTTCTCCAACTGTTCACGTACTACTTGATGCACCTGTTGGATATTTTGAATGAAACTTTTATCTTTATCCATATCATCATGTCCATCTTATTTACCTTCTTATCCAAAGGCAAATTCCATAGGTGATTTAGGCAAGTACCAAAAACATACTTCAAAATAAGTTTTCTAAGTAGAAGAATGAATGGAATGATTATAGGCATGTTGTACATAAGGTAATTGTTCATCCTATAAATTAGGATGTTTTTTGCAGTACCATCGAAGTAGATATACCATTGTTATGTTTACCACCTTTGTCTGTCCATTTGTCTGTGGATTAAAAGTTGTGCTCTTCTTTAACTTAGTTTCAATGAGCTCCCATAAATGAGACCAAAACTTTCCCACAAAATGAGAGTCTCGATATGATATAATAGATGTAGGAAGTCAAAAATGAACCCATGCATTATTAAAGAACATATCTTATGTTTGTTCAGTAATGACCTATTTCTTGCATGGCACCAAAATACACATCTTGTTGAATCTATCCATGAAGAAATATATATAATCATGACCTATTCGAGACATTGGAAAAATTCTATGGATATGCTTTCCCATGGCTGAGAAGGTACTGGAAGTGGTGTATATAACCCCAACTTTTTGTTTCTAGGGTTTCTTGTGGCACACATAACACACCCTTTGATATACTTGGAAATTGTTTCATGCATTCAAGGCTAATAATAATATCTATTTAATTGTGCAACTGTCTTACCAACCCCAAAATGACCAGAAATGAGAGATGTATGAGATTCTCTTATTATATTTACTCTTTCATCTATGGGTATACAAAGTTTCCCAAGATGATATAACAATTTTTTGTCCATATAATAATCTGAATGTTGATTTCCATGAGTTAATACATCATATGCATCTCTAAAATCATCATCCTTATCATATTTTTCTGCGTCAATTTCATGAGATAAAGGATTGTATCTGAGTATTGTGCATGAATTAGTGACTAGTCTTGACAACATATCTACAACCTTGTTATTAATACCTTTCTTATACTTGATTTCCAATTGAAACTATTGTAAGAAACCCATCCACCAGAAGTGTCGTGACTGTTGTAGCTTGGTCTGTGACTGCAAATATTGTTGTTGTTCCTAAGATTTACTCTGGGCTCACAGAATAATGTCAAGCATTCAAAGTTTATAATATTTGTTTTTATAGTGGTTTTCTACCTTCAACTTGAGATGAAGCTTCAATAACCTAATGATTTATAAAACACAAAGGCAATATCTATTCCTTTGTTTTTTTATCGATATTCCAAAGATGGAAAGTAAATTTATAGCAAACAAAATTGACAAACAAAGTAAGGTATCGATTGCTAATAAATATTACCTTATTCGCAATAGAAGAAACATGAAGAGTATGTATTAAATATGAATTAAGATGAGAAAATCCACACAGATACCGGTCTTGTTTTATTTACAGTAATAACAAAGGAAAAGTTGTAGCTGAAAAAACATCCAATTATATGAACCACAATAGATGTATTACTAAATTGTAATCCTTCGATCCTTAATCACCATAGAGTGAACAAAATGAATTATGATAAAGTAGAAACACACAGAAAACACATAACTCAAATAAATGAAATTTAGAATCTTTGTTTTTTCCTGTATAAATTTGTATTAAGAAGTCTCTCTTTACATTCAACGAGAAAAACCCCTGATTATGTCTCTAATATGTTTATTTATACAAAATTGTCTTAACAAAAATTGGTTAGACTTCCACACTTCTATCTCTCAAAATCGAATAAAATCTAAACTAACTAAATATTACAAAGATTTGAACATCTGTCCTTCTTATGGAAACTCCTTCACTTGTTGGTTGTATTGAGGTTTATCTTTCCTTCATTTGCTCATAGACAAAACTGTACTTTTTTTAATCCTTGTATTGCATGTGCAAATCTAATAATGCAAATACAAACTTGGGGGGTTCTGTATTGAAATTTAATTCAAAGGTAAAAGCTTTTTTATGCACCAATAGTAAATTCCTTTGAATTTTCACAGCAGCCTATTGGGTATTATAATATTGTAAACTTTGTTTGACAAGAAGATCATTTAAGACTTGCAATTTAACATGATTGACTTGAAATATAGTATTTTGCATGCTCTCCCTACTTTTCTTCATATTTTGTTTTCTTTTTTCAACCTCAACTTTCCCAATAAAAGCATGAATATCACCGAGATCAATTTCTGCCATCTCTACATCCACAACTAAAAGAGCATTTAGACAAGCATTATTTTCTGCTTTAGCTAATATTTTCTTTCTTCAAGATTGGTTTCCCAGGATTTTAATGTGATTTCTCCTTTCAATTGTTCAATTTTTGAAAAAGGAACAAACCATGGTATATTAAGATTTTGCTTCCACACTATGAGTTCCTAAAATTTGGATCTAGCAATAATAGATTCTTTCTCTTTGTCAACAATAATTTACAATGAATTATTAATGACATGATAATGTTTTTGGATAATGTCCAAACTTTCATAGAAATACTATTGAACTATTTGCAATCCCTCATTGATTTCCAATGCTTGTTTCTTAAAAGCAGTGATGCCAATAAGTGTCTGTTCAATTGTAGTTAGTCGAGCTTGCAATTGACTTATGAATGTATCTCTCTGGGAAATAGTGTTCTTACTCAAGTGTTGGTCTTGAATACTTACCTTCAAGTTATCCTCTAACTGTTTGATCTACTGCTCCAAACCTTGTTTGACCTGAGTTAGTTCAGAATTGACTTTCTCCCTGAAAACAACCTCTGATTGTCTCAAACCATTTTGCAACTGCTCAATTATAAAAAAAATCTAGTCAAGTTTCTCTCTCAATTTATCTACTTACCATAAGTTAGTTGTTGAAAATGCCCCCAGGGATTCTGCTACCTGTTTTGTGAATTCAGGATCACTCTGACCCTGTCCATCAAATATCATTTTTTTCCTTCTAGTAATTACTCCTCCTTTTTTTTGAACTTCTCTTCATACAATAGATTTCATTTTCTTGTTGAAGAAGAAATCCGATGAAGGCATTTCTTCTGGTTCAATGGGTTTCAAATTATCTGCATTTATTACCTATAAACCAGGCATCTCAAAACTTTTTGTTAGGGGAGTTAAAGATGGGATGGGAATTGCCAGTGCAGTAGATTCCCCTTGAGTTGTGACTCTTTTACAGGAGTTTCAATGTTTGAAGTCAACTGAAGAAGAGTATGTCCATGCTTCATGAAATCTTCAAACAATGCAAATGTTTCTTCAAGGGTCTTACCTGGTAAGGTTGATCCCATAATTGTTGTTTCCTAGGACAATATCTCTGGTGTTTTTTCAACTTCTTTCATTTTGACCTCAGGCAGATCATGTTGCTTGGGATTTGATGATGGTTTCACATGTGAAGTTGGATTACCATTATGAATAGGACTTTGTTCTAATTGCAAAATCTTGGGTAAACCTCTCCTTCTGTGCTTTTGGAAATTAAGAAAACTTGATTGTTTCTTTTCAGGATGATCCAGATGGATATCAGTGGCCACCCACCTTCTCCAACTGGCTCAAAACAGTTTTCTGACATTTTTGGCAATTTACTATTTTTAGCAGTTTTTCGGGTCCTGAACTTCTGGAGCCGTTTTGAGGCCCTAAACGATGTTTTT
>SNQJ01S0016072.1:86982-98129 GCA_010110895.2 Picea sitchensis
GAGGATTGATCCAGATGGATATCGGTGGCCACCCACCTTCTCCAACTGGCTCAAAACAGTTTTCTGACATTTTTGGCAATTTACTATTTTTAGCAGTTTTTCGGGTCCTGAACTTCTGGAGCCGTTTTGAGGCCCTAAACGATGTTTTTTGGGGTATGTTGCGGTTGCAAAATTCAAATTCCATCATGGAATTTTGTCAAAAATGTTGTATTCCTCGGATAGATCTTTCCAGCGATCTATTATATGACTAAAACGGAGATCGTATGCAAAAGTTACGACCCTGGGAAGTTGACGTACTCACTTACCCAAACGGGGCCCACATGACTTTTGGCGCTTCATCTCCTAGGGTTAGGTTTTTGGATGTCTAGGACTTTTGGCATTCCTCTTTATTGTAAAAAGGCCTTCAGAGCCTCATGGTAATCTTCTTCTTGCGAATGCGCGCTGCTGACACATCTCTTCTCAGAGATAAGCCGCCACCATTCCAGCAAGCTTGTTTCCGCTGCATTTTACAGTTTCAACTTATTTCGTTATTTAATAGAAAACCAGTTTTACTGTATCTATGTTATTTTTGTGTTAAGCACCTGTCAATAATCGGTATTCATTTCGTTATGCTCATAAAATCTGGATCACGGGAAGATTTTGAAACCTAGATATAACTTCATCATATGATCTGGCTCTTATGAAAACCTCATAAAAAGGTGAATCTTCAAGGAAATATTTTTTCATATTAAATTGGGCCAAATGGCTTTCTACCACTCTATGTGGATCATTCTTTTTTAATTCAATGGTAGACAATGTAATATCATCTAAGGTTGAATTTTCAACCTTACCATGTACAAAATATGATAATGAAAATATACCAACATGTATAGGATAGGCTGGCCAAACTCTTTTCTATGAAGCCTTCAATTCTTTGGCGATACTTGCAGAAACTGTCTGATAAGATACCTCTCTGCAGATAAGTCTATCTGGTACAAATATGGGTAGAGCATGCGGAGATGCATAATAACCAAAAACTATGATATAAGAAAAACTTTTTTCAATATACCAATCTGCAATAACACCTAGATTCCCCATTACTTGTTAAGATATTGTTGGAGGAGGATGACCATAAATGGCTTCATGAATCATAATAATAAAATTGTGGAAAATCTCATAAAAACAATCCTTTGCATTTTCCTCCCATAGTTTGGAATGATAAATGTGTATTGGCTCAATAACAATTGGGGTCAAGTTCGAATTCATTGGAGGAAATGGGGTTCTGAGACATATAACATCCATAATATATGAAGACATATAAAAGGGATCATGCTCTCCTTTGGATTTATGGGCTATATAAACCTCAATTTGTTTGACCAAATTATCTTACAACAACTTTCCCCAATCAAAATTAAGGCCCTCTACAACTTCATGAATTATAGGAACCCACCCTACAGTGAAATGTGTAGGGATTTTCTTTCTAAACAGTCTACAAAGCATCATAGCTACATACATAATGTGTGCATCACAAGAAGTAGTAGAGTATATGCCATGACTATCTTCTTTGAATTTGTTTTCATTTCTCCATGAGGTTTTAACTATATCATGGAAAGTCCTATCATAACTTGTACATTCATCTTTCTCAAATTTCATCACAAATGGTGCATTATAAACATATCTAGGATTTCTATATAATTTATACATTACTTGGATGTGCTCGGGTCAAAATGGGCCAACAATAGTCTTCTAATGGTTGTAAATTGTTGTGGTCCGTATATCTACATGGTCAAAAGCCCAACTTATCATATCCTTATAGGGAAACAATAGTCTTCTAATGGTTGTAAATTGTTGTGGTCAGTATATCTACATGGTCCAAAGCCCAACTTATTATATCCTTATAGGGAAACAATTTTGGGCAACTTTGTGAAGCTTTGACTTGGCCACCTCCTTAAGCTTATTTACATTTGATGTGTTTTCACCCTCACCAGAGGGGAGGGGAGGGATTTTTCATTTTTTAGGATTTCATAAAAGTTGAAATGCATCTCTTGTCAATTATTTTTTAAGCTGAGTTAAATATCCTGAAGTAAATATGGTAATTTAAAGTTTAAACATTTCAAGTTTTGATTTTTTTTTAAACATGTTATCTATTTAATTTTATTTGATTTTTTTTAAACATATTATCTATTTAATTTTATTTGTAAAGTTGAGTGGTTAAGTTTATATAATTAGAATGCTTTATTAATTTTTCCAAATACTGAATCTATTATATATTTAAAATGTAATTTAAAAAAATAAAAATTAGGATTTCACTCAAATTTTAATATCTTCAATTTCTTAAAAAAAAATACGAAAACATAAAACGTTTAAAAAACACTTAACTAAATCTACATTCCATATCCATTGCTATGATACCTAAAAGAAATTCCAAAACATAATTTTTTTCAAAAACACCTAACTAAATCTACATTCCATGTCCATTGCTCTATGCATCATAGCAGTTGTCAGTCACAACAACTCTACTTTAAAAGAATGGTGGTCTAGCTATTCTACCAAATGGTTTTTTTTGTCGACCATATAAATTTACACGAATCACTGTTTTTTGTTGTTCAAAATTCATTTCTACATGTAGAAATGGATTCAACATGCTGAAAAAATCTGGGACACTGGGATTATATAGAAATAATCACTCAAATCTACTAATCTAACAATTTTTCACTGGATTTTGAGTAAATGTCCCCAGAAAAATCTTCATCTTCATTTCGTATAACGTATAGCAAACGGCGAAAAAAATGATTGTTGTCGTGAACATGTAGAAATGGATTCAGCATGCTGAAAAAATCTGGGACACTGGGATTATATAGAAATAATCACTCAAATCTACTAATCTAACAATTTTTCACCGGATTTCGAGTAAATGTTCCCAGAAAAATCTTCATCTTCATTTCGTATAACGTTTAGCAAACGGCGAAAAAAATGATTGCGAACATGTAGAAATGGATTCAGCATGCTGAAAAAATGTGGGACACTGGGATTATATAGAACTAGCACAGCAGCAAAATAGCTGCTGGTGAACGCCTAAAGGTTGAGAAGATGAAATGAATCTTTAAAAGAATATATTAAATTTTATTATCTATTAACAAATAAACTCTTGGGCTTTATTTATTTAGTGTTAATATTTTAATTTCTGTTAATCACTTACGTGGCAATCAGTTAGCTATCAAAGTAATTTTTAAATATGATTAGGTAAATGTAAAAAAGTAAACACATAAACTGATGTTATAATAACTAGGAAGTTAATGATTGAAATCACAGCCATTTATTTTGTGTGAAGATTTGGTTTCTAATCGTTGAAGTTGACAAACGTCGAGGTCGTGGGGTCGTCTTCTGGAATTCTATAGTATGTGTCCAGAGGACTCCAGTGACTTTCGTTGGATTCAATATATTCTCTGTGATAATCTGCTTATCAGCGTGTTTTGCATTGGCTCATTGTCGTTACTCTCAGATGGCCTTTCGAATAATTATATCAATCATCGCTCGGTCAGTGGGCAGATATTCAGAAAATATTGTTGCCACATTGCGAACTCATTATTCAAATTATATTAAGTGTTATATTATTCATTGTTTGGTCAGTGGGTGGATATTCAGAAAATATCTTTGGCATATTTGCGAACTCATTATTCAAACTATATTGAGTGTTATATCATTCATTGTTCGGTCAGTGGATGGATATTCACAAAATATCTTTGGCACATTGTGAACTCATTATTCAAACTATATTGAGTGCTATTGCTTGTATTTTTTTCTAAGCAAGGAATCTACCAGAACAGATGTCTGAAAATCATCACAATCTGGAGGTCCATGTGCCAATTGGCATGACGGGACATCAACGTCTATCTTTTCATTTTCAATAGCCAAATATACGGCCAGCTCTGGAGTATATCTCAGCTGCGTTTTCAATGATCTCTCATAAGCCGGTGGCTGATAGTGGCTGAGCAACTAGACATTTTGTGAGAACGAAATAACTTTTTTTATTGGAATTGGGTGATATAAATTTACAAGAATTTTTATTTTTTGTTGTTCAAAATTTATTTTTGAATATAGAAATGGATTCAGCATGTTGAAAAACTTTTAGGACACTCTAATTAAACCGAAATAATCACTTAAATCTACGAATCCAAGAATTTTTCACCGAATTTCTAGCAAATTTTCCCTAAAAAAGTCATAATTTAATAGAACATTTTAGCCTACTAACTAAAGAAATTTCAATATAACTGACATATTGAGTAATATCATCATTAATAATTAATATCTATTGAAAATTGCAGAGGTTTAAACAGATAACTTGTCATTTCAATGTTTTGAGTTGGTAATATATGTCATTTTTGTTATGATTATATTTTTGAAATTTTTGTAAAGTATTTTTCAAAAATATATATAATTATTGAATTTAAAATAATGAAAATCCCAATTCAATTTATATATAATATTTATTATTTAATTATTTTATACATATTAATTAATATACAATATTGCTATATAATGTCATTTGAATGAATAGTAGGGAAAGAGCAAACTAAAATGATCATCAAAATGAAAATACAAAATTTAATTTATATATAATAATAGTTAAGAGGTATGATTATTATTTTTTTATTCAAATTCAATTCTCACAAATAACATAAAATTTTAAATTAAATATATATAAAATTTTAATATATTATAAAAAAAATACCATTTATAACACCATTTCCACCATAATTTATAACACCATTACCCCTATAAGATTCAGAGAGAATCTGGTTATAATGAGCTCAACTTCAATGGACGTCGACGTGAGTTTGCACCGACGTTGAAGCAATGATTATGTCAATGTCGGCAACACATGTCAAGTCGACATCAAACCAAAAATATGTTAACCACAATCACACGAGAAAAGTCAAGTCCTCCTTCAATTATAAAACCTATATGTGTATTTAATTTATTTTTGTATATTTATGTCTTAGTTAAGGTTGTTGTTAATGTATATAGTTGTTAAATTGCAAATTGAGTTTACTAAGTGGAAAGTCGTTGTGGACGGGGAGTAGTACAAGAACCCATGGTAGGTAAAGATGACCAAATAATCATATAAAAGGTAATCTTTGGGGTCCCCTTGATAAAGGTTGTTAAGCATAGAACAATAAGTATAATTGTCTTTAGGCAAGATAAACATTAGTAGTTTCTCTTATTTTGTATATGGAAAGAAGAGCTTATGTGTTCTTCCACATAATATTGGTTTATTTCCGACTAGTATGGAAATACTTACCAATGCATTCACCACAAGCATATCTAATTCAACATGACCAAATTCAAAACTAGTTTAAGCATTGTGAGTTTGAGAAGCACCACTATTGAAAACAAGATCGAGGTTGCATATTGGATGGCTTATCGCTGGTAAATCCATGGATCTTCGCTCTTAACGCGTGCATCAGGTGCGATAACCCAAAATTGCCAAGATCGTTTCTCTTTACACGTGTGAGAGGCGTGATACCTTGGAGATCATCGCATGTAAGAGGAGCGATATTTGTTGATCCATATTGTGTGCAGAAGGCGTGATAACAATGATAACCAGTGGTGCGATAACCGGTATTCATCGTTGCCTATGCTTTACAAAGGGAGTGATAACTTTGGCAGTTAATATATATTGAAAGTAATATATATGTGTGTGTGTAGAAAGCACGAGCTTGAAGTTTGAGGTGGAGAAATTCAGTAACAAGAATTTAACTGTGAGTTATGGAAGCTCAAGATGCAGGATCTACTCGAACAACAAGGAAACAACAAGAGCGGTGATGGTTGAGTCACCGTGAAAGAAAAATAAAATGTATTTACTTTAGAGTTGTAGAAATTATTGCTTGCATGTAAATGGGCATATGTCTGTAAGACCTGGATAGGCATGCGTACCCCTGTTTTATCAAGTCACCCATGAAAATTCTAGACGTAGATTTAGGTAGATTGAATATGTGGGGGGGGCATGTATGTTGGGTTAACGTTGACTCGGTGAAAGAGTTAATGAGTTAAATCTGTTTTTAGGTCAAAGCAGGTGGTTTTTCGGGTCCATGTGTTTTGGGTATCCTGTGGTATTGTGTCCATGGATTGCATGTAATGAAGCCTATAAAAGGCTTGGTGAACTCTATTGTAAATGGGCCTAGAGGTAAGCAGTGAAGGCTTACTTGGCCGGCTTGGTCGGATTTGGTCAAGGGAATCTTCATGTTAAGGTGGAGCATTGAGACTCCAGTGTAAAGTCCCTAGAGGTGAGTGGCAAAGGTTCACTTGGGTTGGTTTGGCCGGATTTGGTCAAAGTTGTTTGAATGCAAAGTTTGAGCAGTGTGTCCAAGTTATAAAGGTGGGTCTGTAGAAAGGTTGATGTGTTGGCAGGTCAATCAAGTGTTTGAGAATATATGATGTAGGTAAGTTCATATCCATGGAACTTAGAAAGTATTGCAAGGAAGTTGGGGTCGAATAGGCATGTTTAGTAATGCGAAGTTGCAGCAATAGTTGTAGACAGAAGCGATTGTGCTATCTGGTAACTCGGTCACCATCGATTGCAAAAGACAAGAAGATTCAAGAAGAGGTATGAACACATCATCTAGTAATTACTCAAATGTGAAATTATTCGGTTGTGATGCTTATGGTTTTTTTATCAGCTTTCTAAGTAGGACCCAGATCAAACAGGTAGATATTTGATATGGTGATGATGTTAAGGGGTGCAGATTGTGGGATCCTACTACCCATAGAATCATCATGGACAGAGATGTAGTGTTTGATGAATCTCCTTTTATAAAATAAAAAATAGTAAAATATGAAAGGTTCAAAGCATGGCCGATAGCAGAAAGGTATTTGGAAGGCATTGATTTCCATGAAAGTTTCTCACCGGTTGTTAAAAACTTGTTTCTATTCATGTTGTGTTAGCACTAGTTGGGATAGTACAACAAGATGTTAAAACATTTTTACATGGAGTTTTTTGGATAAGGGGATGTATATGGAACAATCGGAACTGTTAGTTCAAAATCACAATAGAAGATGTGTTTGCAAACTCATAAATCATTGTATGGCCTGAAGCATGCTAGGAAAATGGTACAATATGTTTGATTCCTTCATGGTGAGCCAAATTTTACAAGAAGTAAGTATAACCATTGTGTTTATGGTATATTAATTATCTTGGTGTTATATGTTATGCTTGTTGCAAGCACAAGCATGGTTGAGATCAACAGGTTGGCTTAGTTGGTTAGGATGTTTGTTATGAAGGATCTGAGAGTAGCAAAATAAATCTTGGGCATGGAAATACACAAAGACAGGAAATATGGTAATCTTATTTATCACAATAGAAGTATGTGGTGAAGATACTCAGGAAATTCAGTATGAAAAAATGTGAAACTAGTAAAATCCCTTTGGCTTTCCATTGTAAGTTCTCTTTAGGTTTATGTCCTAACTGATGAAGAAGAAAAGGGTTATATGTCTCAAATATTATATGCTAGTAGGAATTTTGATGATTGCGATGGAGAAATGGTCGGAATTTCACATGCAGTTGGTGTTATCAGTAGACACATGGCGAAACCAAGTGAAGAGCATGGAAATGGGTGATTCAAACAAAAAAGCACAAGTATCACCTACAGTAGTTGCGATGATTTGGTCTGTGGTTATGATTTATGAGATTTGTACAAGTGCATCGATTTATTAGATAGGTTACTGATGGAGACAGAATGGTTCATGTTGGAGTGAATCGTGCAGGCGTGTTCACGTAATGGTATTGTCAGAGAAGTTGCAGAGCCGTGATGGTGTTTGGCTTCTTTTGGCTTGCAGAAAAGGTGATGAATTAATTAAGGGCATGATATATCAAGTAAATTATTGTCAAGGTGGATATTGTTGGAAACATGCCAACGAATTTCATCATGAGGTCACATGCATATGCATGCAGCTATGTTAATGTGCATGCATGCAATCTATTTATGAACTGTTTGTGTAACTATGTGATCTATTCATGATCAGTCTGTGTAATTGATTGATAGATGTTATAAATACGAGCATACCCATAGAGGTGTGAGTGCAATGTAGTGTGTGAGAGCAAGACGCAATAATGAGGTGTTGTGTGTATGAGAGGAGAGGATGGTTGTATGCCTGGGTTGGATATTGTACTTCTCCCTTGAATAAAAGAATATCGATTATCATTGTCGTGGTTTTTTCCCTCATTGGGGTTACCCATGCATTTGAAAATTAGTATTTCATGCCCTCAAATCCTTACCAAGATCTCAGTGGTAAGGATAGAGAAGAGATGGAAATTATTGTTGAAATTTTGCAATGAAATACATATGTCATAGAATGTATAGGGCCTCACCCACCTGGTTAATAAGACCATGATTACGATATTTTTCTTAGTAGTTTCCAATTTGGATGTATTTCTTATGCCAAAAATCAAAGTCTTGAGGTTCACATTAACCTTATCCCTACATTATATTTGACATGTTGTGACTATTTTCAATACCCATCATGAAGATGAGTGTTGTGAAGAAGTTACCTTCATCTCCCTCAAATTTGTTTCAAACATTATTAACCAAGGTCACAACCCATCCAACTAGGTATTATCGGTCCTCCTCAATTTAGATGGAAGAGTTATAGGCATTCAAAATTTGTATGTGCCAAATGATGTTGACGCTATCATTGAGATTTGGGTTAGCTCATGGAATACCTCCTTGAGGTAAACTAGCTCCTGTGTGGTGATTTCAACAATGGAGAGTCTTGAGATGACAAATTGGGAATGAACCTTTTCTACATGCTACAAAGAGAATGCACAATCTAGAATGGATTCAAATCTAAGATTCTCTTGTATTTTTCCTATAAACCCAAATAAGTATTGGAGAGATAATTCCCCTGAGCTATGGTTCACTTGATTGAATTGTAGGGTTGGAAATGATCGGGTCTTCAAACCACTAGAGAGAGCCATTCTTTCCAAATAGAAAACTTTATCTTTAACTATGACGGTGTTATAACTATTCAAAGTGTTGGGGGAGGTCCCTCTTTTTTATCGTTGACCCATTACACTTCTACAATATAAGGCTCTAGTGTTGCAACATTTTGTCATACATACCCTTTCAATATTGTTTGAGTCATATTTTCCTAGTATATGTGAGGCGTTTGCATTTTCCATTACATCATTTTCTCATATGAAAACATATTGTCCAATTTTGTGTCATTTTTCTTGCATGGCATCACCTTTTATGTTGCATTGCATCTCATGCATATTTTTATGTCATGCGGCATGATGACTAATAAATTGTTGCATTTTTGTATAATGAAAAATGATGAGTTTGTCATATTTTCATTGATTGTGTGTCTATGTGCATCAATTTTAACATCATGGTTGCATTGTAAACATCTTGGGATGATGAAAAATATGACACATGTTAATATCTTGATTAGGTTTCTATCACACTTGCATCACAAATGCATCTACTAAATAATTTATCATCGTTGTATGTAGTAAATGTAACACCATGTTTCCCCCCCAGTTTGTAATTATAATTAAAACTTCATGATTGTAATTGATGAACATCGTAATTGTGTTTTATGCTTAAATGGAATTTCCAACCAGTTGACTGGAGGGGAAGCCTTGCAGTACTGGCCATGATACCACCAGTGGGAATTGGAGAGGGGGAATTGGGAATTGTTCTAATTACCCTAGAAATCCAACCTCCACCTGAAATAACCTTGAATGATCAAATCTTCCAAAAGTACCCTACCTTTCATTGTTCATAAAAAATCTCGTTAATGGAAATCAAACCTGGTAGTTGGGGAAGTTATGCCTTCCTTCAAAATTTTACATGGAAGAATGATTGGGTTGGATGAAGCTATCATCCGAGATTACTACGGTGCCCCTTTGATTTGGGAGCTTGACCACGCGACTTCTTTTGAAAAAAGCAAGCTGAGGAATTTGATGTGTAGGAATGCTCCATATTGAGGGGAATTTGGAGGGAGGAAAGGGGGAGACAATGATAGTCGACAAAGAATGAACACCAACACAAATGAAGAACACATGCAAGCTATGAAGAGAATAATTGTGATGTTCATGTGAGAAAAATAGGAAGCTTAACCATGGAACACATCATCGATTTGGAACAAAGAATACCCGAACCTAGACTAGAGCGAAGAGGGCTGCAAGTTGGTTCTTGCTAGAAATAAACTGACACTGGTAAGGGGAGGGTGTTGAGGGACTGTGTAGCAATGAAGGGAATCCCTTGTGCAAAGGAAATAAAAATGGGAAATCACTTGGTAATCTTATCGTAGCCTTGGACTCGGTGGAAATAGTGGATTTATGTTGTTTCCAAATGGTGAAGGAGAGTAACCTTCATGTTCAGACCCTTAAACTGAGATCCAATCTATGAGATTCCCCTGGTGGTATCATGGCATGGAACGAGGGTGGCTTGTTATAGAAATAAAAGGTGCAACAGAGCCTATGGTTGGGTGGAAAGGCATTCACCCTTAGTCAGTTAGCAGGTTGGAGTTTGACCAAACACATAAGTGTTTCTAGAAGTATTTTCGAATTATTGGTTAATGAATATAAATATTTTTATTTTTTTTAAGAGAGATTTCATATACTATATGAATGCTAAAATATGAACCTGATTATTTTTTGAGACTCGTTCCACACTGGATGACTACCTGTGGAGAGCATGTATTGGATTCCTAGTTAATGGGGCCTAGAATATTACATTTACCCCAAGTCTTTGAATGGAAAGTTTACTGTATGAGAAAATATTCACTTCGAGTGTTGCTAAGAGGCACCACCTGAGTATTCAATATGTGGGCCAAAGGTCTGAGGAGCCCAGAGATAAATTCTTACATACATTGCAAGGAAGGAGAAGAGATTCTTCGCATAGAATTTCCATGTACCCCTATTCAAGTTTCCTATTTAAAAACTCAATGGAATCTCATTCATAGATTTGATGTGGAGGGTTGATATCAATCGTTCGTCGGAGGTCTTAGTGTTGGGGGGAACCCTTCATAAAGAGGTTCATTCGAAATAACTCGCGGGAATTACCAGTGTGAACCTTTCGACAAGAGTATCCTGAGTTGACGAGAGCCATCGATTTACCCATAGGTCAGACCGAATGGATTTGAATCATAGAATTCTTTCTAGA
>SNQJ01S0016072.1:112224-129122 GCA_010110895.2 Picea sitchensis
AGATACCTTAGGTGACCCCTTTGGTGGTAAAGGGATGTTGATTATATCAAAAGGAGGTCAAAAAGGGTGATACTGGCATATAGTTGGAGGTCAATGGTACGTAGTATGGGCGAAGAACATAGTCAAAACCGGGGACCAACACCACTCGAAGGAGATCATGGAATATGCTAAGATTGGAGCACCAAGGTTTGACGAGCAAAACTATACCTTTTGGAATAAAAGGATGAAAACCTTTTTATAGGCGCATGGATTCAATGTTGGGAAATCAATAGTAGATGGGTATACAATACCAGCCACACCCCCAACCGACATACATGGAAAGAAGCTCAATGAAAACAAATCAAAGGCTAAAGGTATTATTCTAAGAAGTTTAGTTGATTCGTTTTTTTTCAAATTTATGCATTGTGATAGAGCAAAGGATATTTGGGATAAACTCCAAAATATTTATGAAGGAGATTCCAAGGTAAAGGGAGCTAAGCTTCAAATTTTCAAAGCTAATTTTGAATAGTTGAAGATGAAGGAAGATGAAGACATTGCAGCCTACCTTCTGCGAGTTGACGAAGTAGTCAACACTATTAAAGGATTGGGAGTAGAATTTGATGATTCAGTGGTTGTTCAAAAGGTATTGAGGTCTCTTCCTATGAGATTTGATTATAAAATATCATCCCTAAAAGAAAGAGAATATCTCGGTAAATTGAGCATGGACGAGATACATGGAATATTTACAGCCTATTAGATGATAAAAGAATAGGAGAACCCAGTCACAAAAGAAACAACTTTCAAGGCATCCAAGAAGATAAAGAAGAAGTAGAAGAAAAAGACAAAACCAAGTTGCAATTGCAGTGATGATTCAGACAAAGATGAAGATATGGCTAACTTTGTAATAAAATTACAGAAAAGAACCGACAAGTATAAAGGTATGCTTCCATTGAAATGTTTTAATTGTTTGGTATTAGTCATTTTTCTTCTAAATGTCCTCACATGAATAAAGATAGTGATGAAGAAGAAACTTCAAAAAGGGAAAAGAAATATCGAAAGGGAAACAAGAGAAGAAACAAATTCTTCAAGAAAAGCTTCTACTCAAAGGAGGACAGTTCCTCATCAGACAAGGAGGATAATCATAGTGATAGTGATTCAGAAAGAGTTATCTTCATGGTAGTAGATGATGATTCCAAAGAATAAGGTGAATTCGATCTCAGAGCATAGCTAATCAGTGCATTAGAAGAACTCAAAAAATAAAGGAAGAAAAAAAAGTCACTCAAGATAGAGCTAAAAATGAAAGAGGGAACTCAAAATTCCAACTCTGAAGAACTAGAGCAGATGATCACAAGTCTAAAAAATCAAATAGAAAAAGAAAGAAGAATTGAGGAAATTCTTAGAAGTCAGTTGGAAGAAAAGGAGAAACTCATTGGAAGCTTGGAAGCAGAAGTTATCTCTTTAAGGAAATATCTTCAGAAGAAATAGGTGCAGCAAAAGAACACCATAATCTTGGATCAAATCATCAATAGTCAAATATCATCAAATTATAGGTCTGGACTAGGGTACAATAAAGTACATAATGAGAAAGGGTCGAGTTCCAAGACAAAAAATTATGAAGCAGAACAAAGAAGCTATGGAGATATTGTTAAATATTTTTTCAAGAAGGAATAATGCATGCACCCAAAGAAGAATATTCTAGAAGTAAACAAGACTCAAGAAAACAAATTTAAAAGGAGTGCCTCACAAAGAAGATCTTGTATTCCCATATATCAAAGATTATTTTATGGTCATTGTTTAATTGTCTTAATTTTTGGCATAAAGTTGTAAAATGTAGAGCCTATCCCAAGAACCAAAGTAACAATGCAGGGTATCCCAAAAGATCTTATGAAGCATACGACAGGAACCAAAACAGTTTTGGTTCATTGAGAAATGAAGTAGAATGCTACAAATGAAACAATTTTGGTCACATAGCAAAGAATTGCATATTGACTATTCCACCCAGGGAATCAAAGCATAACATTAGCAATCAGGTATCAAAAACACAAGGGATATGGAAAAGAAAGCAAAATAAATGCTCACTTGCTCCACAAACCCAACACGGGAAAATTGATTGGTATGTTGATAGTTGTTGTTCCAAGCATATGATAGGTGATAAGAACAAGTTTCTAACTTTGAATCAATAAAAAGATGGATCAGTTTCATTTGGAAATAATCATTCAGCTAAAATTATAGGTAGATGCACAGTTAAGCTTGAAAGAAAAGATGAAATGGTAGAAAATGTTCTACTGGTTGAAGATATGAAACACAATATGTTGAGTGTAAGTCAAATGTGTGATCAAGGACACACACTTTCGTTTGACTCAGAAACAAACTGAATGAGGATGGACAAGTAACCAGGAATAAAGCAAGGTTATTATTCAAGGGATATGCTCGAGTTGAAGGAATATATTTCTAAGAAACTTAAGCCCCATTTACCATAATGGAAGCAATCAGATTGATCTTAGCTTATGCATGTTCGAAGAGAATCAAAGTATATCAGTTGGATGTAAAATCAGCCTTCCTAAATGGAGAACTAGAAGAGGAAGTCTATATCGAACAACCAGAAGGATTTATACTGTCAGAAAGGGAAGATTATGTTTGCATATTGAAGAAGGCACTATATGGACTCAAACAAGCCCCCAAAGCATGGTATTCAAGATTGGATAGGTATCTACAATAACAAGGGTTTAGGAAATGAAATGTAGACAACAATCTCCACATAAAGGTAAATCAAAATAATTTGTTGATAATTGAAGTTTATGTTGATGAAATTATTGTTGGCAGTAATGATGATAGGATGAGTCAAAAATTTGCTAAAGACATGCAGAATGAATTTGAAATGTCATTACTTGGTCAATTGTCTTTATTTTTGGGACTCTGCATATGTCATCTAGATACAAGTATTTTCATCTCCCAAACCAAGTATATCAATGAAATGTTGAAGAAATTTTGAATGGTAGATTGCAAGCATGTAAGTACTCCCATGCAGACCAGTTGCAAACTGAGCAAAGATGATATATCCAAATATGCATATCATAGGCTCTACATATTGATGACTGGCAGTTTACTCTATGTGACAACTTCTAAACCAGATGTGATGCAGGAAATTAGACAGGTGGCTTGGTTTCAACCAGCACCAAAGGAATCACATTTTATGGAAGTGTAGAGGATATTCATATATCTAAAAGGTACAAAATATTTTGGATTGTGGTATCCAAAAGGGAATGATCTATCTCTTACAGCCTACGCAGATGCAGATTTTGCAGGTAGCATTGATGATAGAAGAAGTACAAGCAAAGAAGTTTTTTACTTGGGTGATTGTCTGGTATCTTGGTTGAGCAAGAAACAATCTTCAATATCATTGTCCACAACAGAGGTAGATTATACTGTAGCAGTAACATGTTGTACATAGGTTCTCTGAATGAAACAAACTTTGCAGGACATACAGGTGGAATATGATGAGCCTATTCTGATATTTTGTGATAACACCAGTGTTATAAGTATCTCTAAGAATCTAGTGATGTATTCCAAGGTGAAGCACATTCCGATAAAGTTTCACTTTCTATGGGAATAAGTTATAGAGAAGAACATCAAGGTAGAGTATGTTGGTACAAAAGAGTATATTGTAGATATCTTCACCAAACCACTTCCAAGGGAGACTTTTGAGTATCTTCGACAAAAACTTGGAGTAGTTTCAGCCCCACAATGAATGCTTTTTGAAATACTTGAATGATTTTTGAATTTTTTTTATCATATATGTACACGAGGAAGCACCATGAGGAGAAATGTTAGTAGATATCAGAGGCTTACTGACAGGGGGGGAATCCCCAAGGAGAGGTCATCCTTTTCCATTGATGTCAAAGGGGGAGAGAAAAAATAGAGGCATGAAGACAGGGAGAGTCAGCATGAGCATGAGTGTTGTCACTATATTTTTGTGTCTAAGTGTTTCCATCAATGCCAAAGGGGGAGATTGTTTAAAGATTAATTAATAATTGCAAGGATAATCAATTATTGATATTAGTTTTAATTGGTGTCAACCCTTGAGAGAAGTTGCATATCAAAGTAAAGTGGCAGTGAAAAAAATAAAATTAATTATTGCAGGGATAATTAATTATTGTAAGAATAATTAATTATTGGAGGGATAATTAATTATTACAGGGAAAAGTAAAGTGGGAGTAAACATAAGATAAGAGGAGTAAAAATACAATAACAGGTTGCATGTGAGTTACATGCTGCATGGCAGTTACATGTCATTAAGAAATTTCTCTATATAAAACAGACAAGAGTGTAATGCAAATCACTTATGTGTATTCACTTCTGATAATATAAGTTGGAGATCTGAGGCAGTGAGTTGAAGACCGAGAAGTCAAGTGAAGTACGAAGTTTACAGGAGCCAAGAGTAAGGACAAGGGGTTTCATACAGGAATTTCTTGAGTATATCCATGAGTTTTAGGAGGAAAATCATAGACATTTGTTGGCTGCAATGAGGAAAAGCATGGATACTCACAGGAAGACAGTATACCCAATCGTGGACCTATGAGGAAAGTTGTGGAAGATAGAGGATTTAAAATCTCAATTCAGATACACTCTGAAGGTATGTCTTCATGTTTGTGTTAAAGAGTTATTTTGAATAAATCAGGAATATGTGTGTCTCAATAATTCATAAGTTGTTGATTTGGAAAATTCTCTTATGGATTTTGGCATGAGGAATAAGTGGTTTCAATCTTGATGAGATATTGATTTCAGTAGAAACAATATAGGTATCAGAAGCAACAGCAGCAACAGGTTATCATTTATAGCAGCAGAGGTAGTCGCAGGGTTGTCTACAATTATATTTCAAGGTAGTTGGATGGGGCAAGGAAAGGGGGTTGTAGCCTCCTTCTGGTTGGAGCTATAAAATTGGGGAGTTGGATCTTCCTTTAGGTTCTAGCCTATAAATAGGGGGTTGGGGCCTCCTTCCAATTGTAGCTGGAGAAATAGGAAGTTAGTGTTTCCAATGAATGTACTCTTTTACAAATAAGAAAAGCATTCCATGGTTTTTTCTCGCATTTGGTTTCCACGTAAAACTTCGGTGTACTGTGTTTTTTATGCATTGATTTATGGTATTGGTGCTATATTGAATGTTTATTGAATGTCATTGAATATTTATATTGTGGTTAAAGAAAGAAAAGTACTAATACTGATTTACACCCCCTCTCAGTATAACAGCAATCCCTCAGGTAGTTCCATTCCTCTCCAAGGTTCTAGTGCTACTAGTCCAAGAAATCTCAATGCTAGAAACTCCAAGGATTCTCAACTGTGGAAATTTATTTCAGATATTCCATGTAACACCTTGATTTTAATCCCTATGAACTATAATGTATTATGTAAATGTGACATTAGGTTGGTGAGTTGGTAAAGTTGAAAAGGGGTCGAAGTGCCTAGGAAATCTAATACTTCTATATACATTAATAAAAAAATACACTATTGGATGCAAGATAGACAAGGACAAGATATAGGGGCTATGATTCCACAAGGGAGGGGGGTAAAGGGATAAGTATTTTTATTATATTTTATTTACCCCTTTTAGATTTAATTGAGAAAAGTGGTTACATGAGCTTCTTGGGGAGGCCATGTGGTTCTTGGATATTTTAATTATATAAACCATGTCTTGGGTTGTTTGGGGGTTGTTCATTTTTTCTTGGTTAATCATTTCATTTTGAGAATTCCTCATTTCATCCTTGCTAATTCGTGTGCTCTTGGTTGGAGCATGGAAATGAATGGTTGAGGAGGAGAGCCATGGTGAGATGGTTGTGAGAAATTACTGATCATTGTAGGTTGGAATGGATGCTTATGGGAATGAGATTGATGGTAGTTCTAAAAGAACTGTCACAACTAGGAATCCTTGGAGTTTTCAGCATGGATATTTCCTGACTAGTAGCATTGGAGCCCTGGAGAGAAATGGAATGGCATGAGGGACTGCATGGTAGAGAAATGGGTTCATCTCTTTGGGTTGTGTGGGATGAAGGGGAAAGAGAGATGGAAATTAGGATTCTTTTGTGGTTGGGAAAAACTAAGAGCTTACTATCCAACTATTGTGTGTTTTAGATTTGGCTGAGGACTCGTCCTTGTGGATCCATATCCCTGGCTCGAGGGTGACCTGCTATTGAGAATTGGAACAATAGTGTCTATGGTTGGGAGGAACGCCCTTGGTCTGTAGCTAATTGGTGATGGTTTAATTAAAGATAATTTCTCTCTTTGTTTTCTGTATATTTATATTCCATTGTGTATTATTATTATTATTATTATATTCTAATGTGTTTTTTTTTTTAAATTGTGGAACATTTTTTACTAAGCGCAATCTACACCATCGATCTCAAATCAGAAGAATTTTGGACCACTGATATTATTTCTATCAACGATCAACAATCGAGGATTGGTGATTTCCTTTGCAAACTAAACCTTCCCATCGATCTTCTTGATGCCCGATAACCGGCCATCGACCGTTTTTATCCACAAATTGGAAGTCACCAATGAATCTTTTTGATGCCCGATCACCGGCTATAAGCCATCGGTCATCTTCCCCAACAAACCTAGATTGACCACAAATATCATTGAACCCCGACCATCGGTGATCGGTCATCCCTTAGCTGACATGGAAATTATGCTAATGTGGCATGACACATGGATGATGATCTGGCATGAAATGTCATCCTAAGGAATCAATCGGGATGACATGGAATGACACATCATCACCTTCATTTCTCCATTGTCCATCGATGGTTATATATTTCCTTTTTTCGAATGAAACTTCACCCAAATTTGTCGATCCTCGATCCATCGTCCATCAACGATCTCCAATGCCATTTTTCTGAATTTCAACACTTCGTCAAAACTTGTCGATCCCTGACCATCGGATGTTGACGATTGATAACTCTGTTGATGAACTGAAAACTTATCCAAATTTTTCCAACCCCCAACCATCGACCGTCAGCGATCAAAGATTTATGTTGATGAACTGAAAAATTCACCAAATTTTGTCGACCACCGACCATCGGTCATCAACGGTCGGAGATTTCTACTGGAGAACTGAAAACTTTGCCAAATTATGTCAAGCATCGGTCGTCGGCGATCGGAGGTTTCTACAGCACAAATGTTCTCATCATTAGGGATGGCCTTCCAGAATCCTTCATTTTCAGAAATGTATGGATGATGCAGATATTGGAAATCACAATCAGGTCAGTGAGGCAAGAGTTGTTGAGTAGGAGAGGCTGCAAAGACAACTAACTGATCAGCTATTGAATTCAACTCCTCCTTAACAAGAGTGATGTTGAAAGATAGAAGGTTCAAGACAAGTTCCCAAACATTTTGGGAGTATCATTCCATCAGCTTGTTTCTAGGAGAGCATGTCTTACGTATCAGGTTCACAACAAGCTCATAATTTCCAAAAACTGAAAGGTGACCACAACCAAGATTAAGGGCGTTCTCAATGCCTAACAACAAAGCTTCGAATTCGATGGCATTGTTTGAACAAGCAAACTCCAACCTATATGACAGATTATGAATTTTTCCTGCAGGGGAAACCAAGATAATACCAGCCCTGTTACCTTCATTAGAGTGTGAACCATCAAAGTGCATACGCCATAATTCATCATCTGTATTAATTCCTTCCAGGGGAATATTATCCTCTTCAGCAAAGATGGAGTACACTCCTACGTCTTCTTCAATATAGTTTACGCTAGATTGCGGAACACTCTCTATGTAGGGTGAAATTCTTCCCTCTCTGAGGACTATAATATTCTTACCATTCCGAGGAACGGATAAATGTGTCTCGTTGAGTGAGAGGTATCCACCTATTAGGGCTTGCCAATCTCTCCCCAAGATAATTGAATAATTTCTCACAGGCATATCAATCACCTGAATGTTGAGGATTGTCCTTATCTCAGGATGAGTGCATAAAACCAAGGTTACATCCTTAGTCTCGCCTATGGTTGTTTGTTGTAGACTATTATAGGAGAGCATGCTTCTGGCATTTTCGTTTGTACATGATAAGCCTAGATCTTCCATAATAATCTTCGACGTGACACTTGGGCCTGAACCACCATCAATGAGGCAACAATCGGCAATCTTATCCATGATATTTACAGAAATATAAAAAGGGGGGTTTTTTACAAGGTGTCTAAAGTTATGTACACCTACTTTATTTATAGAAGAATCCTCTTCATATACCTCTTCGGAAATATTGGCTACAATGGAAGCTTTTCCTTCCATGAATTGTTTCAGATGCATCTGTTGCTCAGGGACGAAAACCATGTCTAGGAGGGTTGCATCTACTTTGATGTTGGCCAATTGATTCAAGATATTGTATTTGGAAGAGGGAGGAGGGGGAGTGATTCTTTGACTCTCGGAAATTTTAAGAACCTGGGGCGTAGCAACGGTTCAGGATGAGCTTGGGCTAGAAGAACTACGAGGAAGATCAAATTTACCCTTGGGAGCATAGGCTTTGCTCCTAGTGTTGATGACCATGACATCCTATGGCTCTGCAAAGTCTAGGACATAAATAGTAGTTTCTGGTCTTTTACCAAATATCTTATCTCTGACACTCTTCTTTACTTCACACGTGGTTTATTTGTGGTGTTCTTTGCAAAAGTTACACCAACTTCGAGGCAAGATAGCCTTAGGCTGAAAATTGTTTTCAGTTGGATTTCTAAAGGGAGTTGCATAAGAGTTTGAAGCTCCAGGGGTGAGAGGGGAGACAGCACCCTTCCGTTCAAATGCTATCATACAATTATTCATATCTTGTACTAGCCATAAGAGAGCGGACATGTCTATCTATCTAACTGATTCTCCCTAGGGAAGACCAGCCCTTCAAGTTGTTCTTCATAATTTGAGCAAGTATGCAGAGCGGAGCCGAGATTATCAATGGATTTTTCCTCAAGCCTATGATGGTAGGGAGAAGGCAATGCATTGTATTAATGCACGAAAGAGGCTTGGTTCTGAGGGAAGATAAGTTCAGGGATTTGATTATACAACTTGGTGAAATGCAAGTTGAAAGACCTGATGGTCTCACCATCTTTGTAAGTGACGTTATTGTATTCCCTCAACTTCTCAGCAAGTCTTTTGGATTTCCCATAAGTGGATTGGAACCAATAGATTAAATCCTCCCAAGTAGACATGATCTTAGGAGGAAGTTCAAAGAATTAGGTCACAGCCTTTCCTTCTAAGAAATTGACAAACAATTACATGCAAGTGACATTGTTGTTAGCCCCTATGTTATGACAAGCATTAGAAATTGCCACTAGGTGTTCATTTGTATTGACAGTGTTATTCCCCTAAAATTTAAGCAAATTCTCCTTAAACTTCGGAAGTGTTCGAGTAGCAAGTGTTAGGTTAAGAGGAGAGGACACATGCCATGTTGTGGTTGTGGCATCTTCTTTGAACTGAAAAAGTCCATAATTTTTTATGACTTTGGTGAGATTTGTGGTAGATTGGACAAGGATATGGTGGCTATATAAGCTACCAATCACTGGTGACGATGAATATTGGGAAGATGGAACACTTCCAGTGCCACCAGATCCACCACTAGATGCCATTTTGTGGATGATAGATGAGGGAAAGAAAGACGAGATGGATGAATCAGATAAAGTCCTCCTTAGAGAACTTTGTTGGACAGATAAAACTATGTTTATTCTTCCTATTTCAGCAATAGGATTGATTTCAAGTCACAATCCTCTTCTTCTTCTAGAAGCACAAGAATCTAAGGACATGAAAGAAAGGCCAAAACTTGAAAAAACAAAGGGTTACTGTTGATTTCTAGGTTGTCTACGTCTAGCCTCCAATCATTCTTGAGCACTAATATCTCACTCAATTGCTGCCCAAGAATGGTTAAGTTCAGCACAGGTATTGGCAGTGTCTAGAATGGTGTTAAACAGGTTCAAAGCAATGTTGGTCTAGTCTTGAAGACCAGGCTCAATATTGGGTTGCCTTGCAACAGGAACAGACATTAATAGAAAAACAGTCAAAGAATCAATTTCAGAAAAAGAAAGATGTAGATCTATGAAAATCGAGTATAAAAAATTAACCAAAGAGATATCAAAGATCTCCCGAGTATGGTCGCCAAATAAATTTTGAGGAAAAGATATGAATTGATCTTACTCAAGCATTTTCAGACTTTACTTGGCTAAAGAAAAGTAGACAGGAATATCACCCTATGTTTATAGCCAACAAAAATAACATCCTAACTCACAAGTATTAATTACGAGTGCTTAGGCTAGTCTTTTATCAACAAAAAGCTTGCTGGAAATTTACTTTTTATGTAATTTTTTGAATATAACAGTTGCTGAAATAAATGTAAGGACAGAAGTAAAGACACCAAGATGATAATCAATATAGATGAGACATAAAGCAATCCTTTATTTCATTCCAATTCACCAAAGAGTCATTTTCTTTACAAAATATCATACAGAAATCTTGGACCAAAGTCAAACTTAGACATCCCCGATGGAACATACAAAAGGACCTCTAACAGAAAACCAAAATTGAATCCTAAAAGTTGGATTAGCTTGCCACATATTGTTGCCCACTCGACTCTGCACAATAGCCTTTATCACTCATGAAAATTAATTCACAAACAGACAAGTCTACACAAACTATCAATGATAGATCAACACCTCTGAAAAACAAGTGTCTGAATGATTTGATTCAGCCCTAAATATTGTTGTCTACAATAAGACCTTGCTATCACAAAAGAGAATTAGGATGTGATGAATATATGAATGAATGAAAACTGAACTATCTCAACATAAACTCAAGGAGAAAACCTTAGCATTATTCTACTTCTATCCTCCTCGTGTTCCTCCCTTTCCTTTTGCTTTTAACAAATTAAAATTGGTTGAAGAATTTGAACCAATTCATTAGTTAAGTTAATTAAAAGACTCAACTAACTTTGGTTAGGGGGGAAAGTGATAATTATAGTAAGGTTCGTAAATAATAATAACTAGTAGATGGGACCCCTTGTGACTCCCTTTAGTTCATAACAACCATAAAAATCATAACATACCCATTAGTTAAGAAAAACATACCTCCTTGTGTCTCCCATCAACATATTCACTTTTGGCAATTTAAACTCATGAAATTTAAAATCATTTCAAAAATAATACTCATATGTCCAAAATAAACATGTTGTCCAAAGATCCATGAAATCAACTGTCATAAAACACTAGATAACATAAAACTCAAAAGACACATTTCCCAATCTATGATGCAACCCTTCCTTGGTTGTTGTTGTCACCTCTTGATTTTCCTGAATTTGCCTTAGGTTGTGCAGAGCCTTTGGGCTTAATCGCATTGGTCATGTGGGAGCAATCGTCCCAAAAATGCATCAGGGAAGACACAGATTTGTCAGAGTCATTGGAGGGTGAGGAAGGGGCAGCAATGGCTTTTCCTTTATCAAGTGCATGGTGGGATTCAGTCTTCAATCTCTTTCTAGCATGGGAGGATTGGAATGGTGAGTGGTTAGGGGAAGATTGGGCAATGGGTTTAACCATCGGAGGAGGAGGCAAAGAAAATTTGGGCCAGCCACGATGTTGGGAGACTGTCGGGTGTACAATCTCCTACCATCCATCATTTTCAGGGACCTCGGGTTGTAATGAGACATGAGGAGTTACAGGGATCCTGGGTGCTTGTTGGGCTTGGAAAGGAGGCCTTTCAGGCCTAGGCTAGACTATTCCCTGCCAAATCCAATTAAAGAATCCGGCATGAAACATTTGACCAAGCTCTTCTAAATCAGCGTCAAAATGTATAGAGAACTTGGGCCTTCTTGGGACTCGGTTCCAGTTACCTCTACCTCTATTTCCTCGGCCATGGCTTCCTCGACTGAAAAAACTCATCCTGCATGTGTAATCGATTAGAAAATAGTCTTTTAAATAACCATGCATGACAACTCTTAAAAATATGAAATAGATTTGGTTCAGAATGTATCAGACTCATGCAATCCAATCCATACAAATTGTTTTACTGTTAATCAACGAGTAGGGGAGTGAAACAGGGTTTTGGGATATGTGAGGGGTTTGTATTGAGAGAAAATATGATATAATTAAAGGGGAGAAGCATGGTCACTGCTCAATGACAACAACAATAAATTGTAAAGCAAACCAATAAAACCTCACTACAATCCACACAAGACACTGCCACTTTCATCCATTTTAACACTGAAATTCTCTTGACTGTAATCAATCTCAAAACGAGGAGTGAAAAAGGAATATGGGAGGTGACGAGGTTTGTAATTAGCAGAAAGTGAAATAATGGAAGGGAAGAAGGACGATTATTGTTCATGGAATTAATTAAGTGATCCATAAAACATTATGTGAAAGGAGATGCATCAACCATCCATCACTTGACTAAATAATAATTTATGTGTATCTAACAAGTTCATTGTTCATAATCAAATGTCCACACAGTGCCATCACAAAACAGTGGGTATCCTATACAATTTGCAAGAGGTTTTGTTCCCTTCATTCACATACTTTGATGTTTATAACAATTTATGCACAGTACCCATTTCCAATCTGTAACTATCAAAATCAACCACTTCCCATGCATTTCTTCAATCCACAATAATGATGCAAAAAAGTCATTTTTCAAATTAACAATGAAGTCACTATCGTTGCAATCGGTCCCATCAATTAAATGCAATGATATTCGTTAAACATGTATAGGCAGTAACAAAAATAATCAAGACCAAATTTTCATGTCTGTAATGACAATTAATCACACAACCAATAGCCACCATTTAGACACAAGCTATGCACAGGTTAATTTGCCCAAGCAATGTAGTTTTGCCACTGTAAAATAAAAACAATTCAATGTGACTTAAAAGATGGGCCACCCATCCAACACGACTGTCATCAACAACATGTCTTCTTAAACCAGTGGTCAATTTGCAATAAATAAACATGACTAAACTCTATGGGTATCCCTGAGTATGAAAAACAAGTTATCCATACCACACATAGTGTGCATCTAAAAAAATCCCACAATGCAACATTTCCACTTAGCACAACAAACACACAGTCACGGTAATAATTCAACATATTATTTGAGCCATCGATTTAATATATGATTGCTTTGATTTAGTCACACCATGATCGACTATGTTGTGCACACCCAAGCCTATACAACCAAACAATTCGCCACTGTTGTAGAAAATCAATCAACCGAACAAGTTGTGGTAGATATGGATACCCACACATCCATTCGAATTGGGGAAACATCCATTTCCATTAAACAACATTGAGTTATCAAACATAAGGAGAGTGACTGTGTAACTTGAGTCGTACAGATAACAAGCAGGGTTTACCAAAGTTATATAGAGGCAGTAACTAAATGCCAAACCAACACAACTATCATATAGCCAAATGGACAGGTATGTACTCAAAAATAGTCGGCAATATACAACCATCCAAAAATCAAGTGGTAAAACCAACAGGTCAGGCTGGTGTTCCATGTCAACCCTCGGACCTGTGGAGTTAAAGGTTTGCACTGTGACTAACATGGGGAAGCTAGAGCCAACTTCCTTCAATGGTGAAAAACCTCGATACCAACAGTGCATACACATAGATAACCATGAATTATTCTTGAATAGATAACAAGTCCCGAGACAGGAGGGCTACCACAGAGGAGCAAGGCTCCAACCCGACCGATAGTGATGCTTAACGTGTGTAGGGTGCAACCCTTATGGCTCTTAAAACAACCACAACACTGAAGTGATGACAAGGCCGAGTAAGAATAGGAGAGCCCATTTCGTGGCCTTTAGTGATGAAATCAACCATTTCCCAAATGAACAAAATATAGTGATGAAGAGTGCATTCATCCATTAAACCCATGAAAACCAGAGACTGGAAAAGTGATGCACACACGTGGGGACAACTATCCACCCAAGACTTAAACAAAAACCCTCCAACTAAACTAGTAGTAGTAACAGAGAGCTATCACCAGGAAGACCGATAACCTCTACGAACTCAAAAATATTACAGGAAGAACCATCCATTTTCATTCAAAAACCAAAACTCACATAGTTGCAACGCTTAGGAAAAACACAAACCCATACACCTGAGCCAGTAATCATTTCATAACCAGAGAAAAGTCAAGAATGGCCAAAAAAAGGACATACTTGTTAATTGAATTCCTTAAAATGCGAGTTGGACGAGTGGTTCCACCCTACTAAAATTTTGGAGCATAAACACAACAGCAAGATCAAAAAATAGCCCAACTAGGGTGGTGGCCAACAGGAAGAGTAAACGTGACATGCAGTAAATGCACATCACCTCCACCCACATCTCATTAATTCAACAGTACATGCCAACAAATTCTCCATTAACACAGTTAATCAACCATGTATCGAAACCATCACCATATTAAAATCCAGTAGCGCGATCACCATATCTCATTTCACATCATATAACTCAAACAAAATTGCATAACCATCAATGTTCAATCTATCCAAATATATCATATGTGGATCGGCCACATAATTCAATTAACCATTATCACTATCACCTTGCCAAGTGCACCACCAATATTTCACACCATATGCATATTAAACATGTAATTCAATCACAATTTCATAACCATTTACTTGTTATCTAGGGCTTAACAATAATCATCAAGTGTTCTCAAGCATGTAGTATAGCTAGGATAGATTTTAAATCTTCCCCTTGCAATTGTTTCTCATTTCTTTTAAGTTATTCACATGTGATATTGCAGACTTAGGTTCCCTTCCCTTGCATTTGTTCTAGTGTTTTTCTTTCCTCAAAACTACCCTTCATGTAATTTTACTAACATGTTTGTTATGCAAGTGCGATAAGAACAGATAGCAATTACATTAATGAATAGCATAGGCTGTAGTAACATATGGAATCAAACCTTCATAAGCTCAATTAATAACCAATAACAACAAGATCTTCATCAACCATGTGAGTCGTGTCGCACATCATCTCAATATCAAAAATGAACATATTTGTTCTCCAATAGTTCAAGGGGGTCCCGCCTACTAGTATTATTTAGTTTTTATAATAATAGGCTTTAGCAACACTTTGCAGGCGAAACTTCGTTGATGTTTTCAATAGCCAACACACACAAGGAAGCAAGTATCTAAAGAAATTCAAGGAAAACCAACTACAACATAAATAAATAAATAATAAGTGAACTGAAATAGAAATGAACTAGAGTGCATGATGCATAGAATGAATTTATAATACATATGCATTAGTAGGCATGTTGATAATGAATGCTTGGTGCATATAGATGTGAATTGTGCATATTTACATGCTTGGATATGCATATGGCATGCTTTAGGACTTAGAATAGTCTGTTGTTATATACATGCAATATTGATATTATATTGAGTATGACTAATTATATATTATGTATTTAGGAAAAATGATATAGCATGGTTAAAGATGTAGATGCTATTATTGTTTATGACTTCCATCAATGTGAAGACCCATGAGGGTGGTAGGAATAGTGATCAAAAGGATGGAGGTCGAAACCTGCAATATTCTACAAATACCAATTGATTAGGTAGCATCAAGTAGGTTAATAACAACCATGCATGCATGCATTTTATTACTTCCAATGTTGAAGGGAATTGAGATAAGAATTCCCTCAGTCAATTTTTCAATATTCAAATTGATGTGTAATGACCAAAGGCCTGGAGTGTGTAAATGTTGTTGATTCTAGAATGCATTTAAATAAAATTTAGTTGCATATTTTGTTATGATTGGTTATGGGATCATAACTGGGTTAATTCAGGAGACATACTCCTTCTATAACAATGAATATCCATAGGGATAGTCATGTGTGAGACCATGATATGTGTGACATCCCCAAAAATAAAATATTTTTGAAATTTAAAATTGTTGGAAATTTATTCTGTTTTTAGTAAATTCAAATTTGGAAAAAAATTTCCATTTATGGCAATTCTAAATTTCGAATTTGGTAATTGTAAATAATTATTTTGACTGTTGGGCAGAGACCTGAGTTGACCCAACTAACTATTTGACTATGGCACTTGTATGGAAACAGAATATTTTATATTGATTGCAGGAGGACAAATGGAACAGCCATGTTAAATTTAGCTGACCATGACTCCATGAGTGGGGAACATGTTGGAACTACCTTAGGGCTGATTATTACAAGTGGAAAATCAGTGATTTGGCCATTGGCAACCCCTGAAAATCAGGGATTTAGAAAGCTGCAAAAATTCCCAAGGGAGGGAAAAGACCTGGGCAAATGATAAATAGCATATGAGAGGAGGCAAGACGCTGCCAAGTATGCTAGGAAAGGATACTTTTGATTTACTTTCTCTTATGAACATTGCTTGAGTGTGAGGCAAGGGAAAACTACTGGAGCTATAGGACATTGCTGAAGAGAAGCTTTTCCAAGTTCGCCCTCATGGATTCATGGTCAGGCTAGGTGTTGAATCGGGCAAGTAGTTTGGCTGCCATGTTCTACGGTTGGGAGGAATGTGGTTGTTCCCTTTGTCTTTCAGTGTATTATTTCAAATATGTTATTTCTGTCCCTTCTCTGGATGAATGTTAAATGGTTACATACTTGATAGAATGTATCTATTAGAAATAATATTAAGGATGAAAGATCGAATGCATCCTATTGCAAACTTAGGAATTGCTAGAATGTCTCTCTACCAGTTCGGAATGAATTATGATTGTTGCATCTCATTACTGTTATGAATACTAGTTCCCGAAAGTATACTAGCTAGAAGGATATGACTAGTCAATTCTTAAAGAAGATTTGTGTTGTGGTTTGGATTACTACTATAGTAAGATAAAGCGTCGTAGTTGAAAACCCCACAAGTAAATTGTGATGCAGATTTGAGTTTACCT